>WURT03356153.1:0-23851 GCA_009936505.3 Holothuria glaberrima | reverse complement strand
CAATAAGGGCAATCTACATGCCAAATATGAGATCCCTCGGAGTTACCCTTCTAGAGATATCGTGTTTACAAGCAGGCATCACATACGCACATACACACACACATACATACACACGACATCACCATCGCATAGATTCCTTGCCTGCCTTCGGCAAGGAATCAAAAAGCACTTGTGAACGAATTTCATACAACTTCCTTTATTCATGAATTTTAATGAGTCACCACATGTCAGTCAGAATTAGTGTTAGACCGATCACTGGTCTTCAATGGTATTGGCCAATGTTACCGTTTTCTTCTAGTATTGGTATCTGTAAAATTTACCTTTACCAATATCACCTAACCGATGTTTACTTTCCTACATGTTTTGAAAATGGTACACTTTTTGATTATTTTTCAAATGCAAGTTCCTATAGTTTAACTCATCAAGATATAATGACACTTAGTTGTGGTGCCTTGTGGCCTATAGTTAGTATTCCGAATGCTTATGTCTTAGATATGGGTATCGGATCGGTATCGGCCAATGTTGAGGGCTAAAATATTGGTATCGGTAATATAGGCTACTTGCAATATCGGTATAACACTAGTCACTCTACCTTTGTTTTCCACGGCAAACTCTAGCAAGAGAGACTTGGCCTTTAATGTGATTGTATATGACAGTCTGAATCTGTTGAAGGAAACACAATGATGGTAAAGCAAGTCCAAGGTATTACAACCATATTTCATGAGGGACACATACATATTAGCAGACCATTGGTATTATTACAAAAAGTACAGTACCCTCTGACTTTATGAATATTAATCCACAGAATAATTCATAACAGCCATGAATACCATGACTTCTAACAATACCTGTTCATCAAGTTTGAAGCATAAAGAAAACAAGTTTATCATTATCTAACACATACATATTCACACATATAATCAGTAAATATGTTTTTTTCCAGAATGGGTAAATCTAATAAAGAGCAACATCACCATCTTCAATTCTATTCACATACTTTTGTAATTATCTGGCTGAAACAAAATCTCTGAATGATATCTGGCTACGTCATTTACTTGAACTCCTGCTAAGATCATTATTATGGTTCGCCAACCTAATTTCTGTCACTGTTAAATCTCACTGACACCTTATATTATCAACAATCTTTGGATTTAGAGATAGCATGCATGCAACATCATACCATAAAAGTACTAAAAAATACTACAACTTGTCTCCATGAAAGCACACTTTTGCTCAGACATAGTGATCACATGTAGGAATGGTGATAAGTCTTCCACATGAAAACTACATGAATCGAGGACACAGCTATGACCTGAAACCTGTACTTCTTCATTGTGAAAGAGAAAACTTTATAAACAGCTTTCTTTAAGGTAGTCTGAAAGTTACTGAAGCAAATGTTTTTCACAATAAATGGCTAATTTATGACTTGAAGATGTTCAATGGCATACCTTTATAGAGGTGTGGTAAGCATTGCTGTAGAATATTATGTGACTAATAATTCTAAGTTCACTGGTGATTTTGTTCCTGAGCAATCGATCATTTCCGACCCCACCCAGCCCCTTCCCCCATGTCAGAATTCCTGGCTACTACCTTATCTATTAAGACATTTGAAGGCACTTTTACAAAATATGTATTTTATTATTTCATGTTTCTTTACAGTTTAACACTTATAGAACATACTGTTCAATATATGATACAAGCATGGTATCAATTGATCCATTGTTGAACTGCTTTATGCAATTGCTTCATTTTAAATACCCATCGACAACTTACGAATAGTTCCACAGTTTTCTAGTTTCTTCGTTGTCTTCCAGGGTAAACGTTGCAGATACATTGCCTGTTTTTCTATCCTAAGGGTAGGAAAGGAAACAAAAAATGCACAATATAACTTTTCAGGAAAGACAGAAATGCATAGTCATAAGCCCCAGTTTCATCAGGTAAGTGTAACCAGGACCCGACTTTTGGGCTGGACTTTAGAATCTGTACTCCTAGAGAGCAAAAAAGGCCCACCAGAAAGCAAGAAAAAGTTCCATACACTGTCGAGAACTACCCTTAATAGTACCCACCATAGCTTCTTAACTAAGAGGGGGAGAGGAGAGGAGAGGAAGGGGTTGGGCTAATTTCTTTGGACTCTGGCACAATTTATACTGATACAGTAGATGGCAGCTATTTCTGCATACGTACAGGAAACAAGACAATGTTTAAGTATCAGTCCAAGCAATCACAGATTTAGTAAGAATGATACACATTTTAACTGAATATATACCAACAACAACTTTTTACATGCACAAACATGTTCAAATTTGCAGTTTCTCACAAAAATTTATGATTTTTAATGTTTCATATCAGCTTAGATTGTGTTTTTACCACACTCTGTATTTTCAGACCAACTTTAAGCCATTTGTAGATTTTACACCAATTCTAGAAGACCTGCACTAGCTGAAGTGCAACTTGAGCTATTATAACAGGTTTACAGAGACAGTTCAAGTAATACAGTAATTGTTATATTTATAACACAAGCACTTCACTCCAGTTAGGTGAAGTGTTGCACTGTATTTTAAGTTCTGAAGAAGTACCACAAAGCAGAGGTAACTATTAAATTCACAGAAAATCTGAATTGTAAACCTCAACTGTCCTTCATACAAAACACAATTAATTTTACTAAAAATAGAGTTATATGAAAATTTATTTGATAAAGTGAAGTGTTTCAGCCTCTGAGTTCCCCACAAAGTCAAATGAAATAACCTTACATATGTTTCAGCAGGCTTCTTGTTTGAAGTCTTGTGTACAATTAACAGTTCAAATATAGTCATCTAAAGTTAAGTTTAGGCCTACTATAAGTGCTAGCCCTCGTAAAAGTTAGCTTAATACTTTCGGCAGGCCAGTGCATTTATGATGGGAGATGTCATATATATCAGGTGAATAAAGTATGTAATGCACCATAGCAGAGATATCATCATCAGGCATTATGTCATCCTGAATAGAAAAGAGTCAATTTAGTTCAGATTCTCAATACAGTAATTCATTAAAACTGCACCACTTTCACCTGACCTTCAAAAAATATGGAAAAGACAGGATGATTAAATTCTGCTCTTTAAAACCTACTACAAATTCAATATGGGAGATGGCCAACATAATACCTGATGTGCCATAGTGTCTGAAATAAATTGCCCAAGATTTATAACACCATCCTGGTGAAATGACATAGGCAGCTATTCTCTACTGGGAGGGGGAGGGGGACTGAATGTTTCAGACCATCATCCTGGGGTATGGATCTAGGGGGAGGGGCTGGGACCAGAGGGGCTGTCCCACTCCCCTTTGGGAAATTTTTGAATATTTGAGGGTCCTTAGATGCAACTTGGTACAACATAATGTGCAAATTTGAGGACAAATTACTGCAAATTTTTGACATTACCTACAGAGGGAACAAATAAGGGGTTTGAATAGTAGGAAGTGGGATGGGCAGAACCATCATACTTAAGCTCCATCACATTTTTACCTGGCCTTTGTGTAATAAATTGATGGTTGCAAGCATCACATGAAATGTTTGCAGGGAGGAAGGGATGTTGGCTTTGCTTAGTATTGAATTGGCATCACTAAACTGAGTCAGAGTCCCTGCATTTGATGTCTGTAAAACAATTTCAACCACTTGCTGTAAATAACCCACTAGAAAGCACATAAATGTTATATTTTGTGATTGTTTGGCTTCAAATTGGGAACTACAGTATCAATTGGGTGAATATTTGAGAACATTCAACAAGCACAAAGATCAATGAATACCTTATTCTCTGCTGTTAACTTCCATAATGATATCCTTGCAAATCCATGTTGTGGTTTTCCTTCACCCCATGGTCCAAAATGGGCTAAAAAATACATAAAAAAAATTAAATTTTACTTTGTCGGCACAAATTGCATACAGCTTATGATATTGACTAACCATGTATTAGTGACATGAAATAAAATGTGAACAGGAGCTACACTGTAAACAAACATGAGATCACTTTACAGCTAGCACTGTAACATACCAAGAAAAGCCATCAGCAACATCTTACTTTAGTGATATTATCCAGGTGAAGATAAAACAGGCAACAATGAGCAGTTCACAGATCCCCCAAACCTGAAAAGCCTATCAAATGCTTATTTTTCACTGCTAAGGGATACATTTCTCTTTACTGGGCTACAAGCTAGAGATCAAGTCCTCTTTTTGCCAACTGCCTATTAGGAATTTTTTTTAACAACGTACAGGTGTATAACTTAAGAAAAATTACCTTGAGCATTGCACATTGCCCTTGATAATTTTGGTCCAATGATCCAGGTACAGCAGAAATGCAGCCTCATTTCCATAACAACAACAAGTGTTATAAAACCAATCAGACAACCATTTTTTAACTTTTCATAAACATTAAATTTGAAAAGAAAACTAAGACAGTTTCACTACAGTACAGTAGTACTGTAGTAAATTGTATCATTTTGCAAGATTGGAAGCCAAGGTTGTGGGAGGGAGAAAGGGGAAAGAAAGGGCACCTCCATGACAATAGAAAAATTCTCCCTCCCTTACAAAGAAAACTAGAAAGCCAAAAAACAAAGGAATTCCTTCCCTCTGTAATATTTTTAAGTACTTATTTCACTTTCCACAGTTTCAAAGTGACAATATTTGAGCACCAAGTGCTCCCTACAGAAAGTCCCCCTACATACCTTCCACTGCTGGCAAACTTTAAAGGTGAAACACCTCTTAAGGCTCTTATAAAGAGTAACAACCCTAAATTGACACAAGACTTAATGAGAAGACATCAGAGAGCCTTGCAAAGTTGTAATAGTGAGAACAAGATTTGACTTAATTAGCTTTCTCCCAATATGATAAATGTAAACACTAAGTATGAAAAAAACCCTTCCATTGTTATCTTAAGATATTGTGTTATATGAGATCTTTAGTTTTTGACCTCTGGTAACCTCATATGAACTCTGACCTCTAACAAAAACAACAGGATTCTTCCTCTAAATATGATACATCCATAAAACAAATACAGTATGAAAAGAGTCCACCAGGATTCATCCTTTCTGACTATAATGAATGTACATGCACACATGCCAAGTATGAAAAGCATCCATGGTTCCTATCTTGAGATATCCTGTTTACAAGGTTGTGAGTTTTGACCTCTGGTGACCTGGCATAACCTCTGACCTCCACCAACAACAATGTGGTTTCTCCCGCTCAATATGATAAATCCATATACTAAGTATGAAAGGTATCTATCATTCCTACCTTGAGATATCATGTTAACAAGCTATGCATCACTAACAAACACATGCACACACCAACATGATAGCATACAGCAGATTCCTTTTACCTTGTGCAAGGAATCAATTATCATTACCTGTATATCTCACCCCTTCTGAAAAATGTCTACCCCTGCTTCAATGCTCTGTCTGACTACACACTTGTGACTCAGAAATATATTGTGACTGTATTGAATTTTTAAATCGAACAAAAGACGTCAGTAAAAATTACTTTGTTTACAGTACTAAGACAGAATTATATTAACCCATTAAGGCTGTGTCATTCATGACAAAATTACTTACGAAAGACAATAGGTATTCCTCCTCTGATGGCTTTTTTGTCATTAAAAATAGCATCTTTACTGCAGGGAGAGAAAGACACAATATTTTACATGGCTGTAACCTGCAATGTACATCACAACTAGCAAACAAAAGGAAAAATATTGCATTTGTTTTATAAAATACTTTCATATTTTTAAACCAATATTAAAAAGATACAGAATGACAGACAATTCAGAATAAGAATGTCCTAATTCAAAATAAGACAAGAAATAAGCTCTCACATGAAGTAATTCACAATATTTTTGCACAAAACTAATTTGTTCACTCAAACTTTCAAAAATACAAATTATGATACATCTCTTAACAAAAATCAGGGCACATGGAATTGATGGACCCATATTGAAATGGACTGAGGATTGGCTAGGTAACCGGACACAGAGGGTAATATTGAATGGGAAAGAATTAGAATGGATGGAGGTGTCAAGCTAAGTGGTACAAGGATCAGTATTGAGACCTGTTTGTTTCACTACCCCAGTAAACATTTTCCCGTTGGATCGATGTCGGATTTGGGACAGCGGTTTCGTCGGGCCGACATCCACTACATTTGAGTTTGCAAAGTCATTTGACGTCCAATGGAAGTCGGCAAAGTATGGGCGGCCATCCGAGTTAAAAAAAACAACACGCAAAAATTACATGTAAAACTCTTGAGTAAAACTTATGGAAGAAAATTTTGTATTTTATCCTAGTATTGCATTATTGCCAAAAATACGTATAACCCAAATTACACAAAGATTCTAAAAACAAGAAATGGCATATGAAGTATCTATATCTGTCATTGTGTATGAAGAAGGCAATGAAGGGGATCTTCAGTCCTTTGCTTTGTTAGGACGCCACCTATTTGAATATTCTGACAAACATTCTTTAACGTGAGGTGCTTTACATTATCAGAATCATATTTTGCTTAAAATGTTGTATTTGGCTCCCGAAATGGACAATGTTTGTTATCATAATGAACTATTCTGCATGTAAATACATGGTTTGCAAGATTTTATTTTGCTTAATATTTTCAAATTTTGGGTCACTCATCACTTGTGGGAAATACAGTCTAGTTTTCATAAAGTTCGATTAAATTTCAATTAATAATTTAAATATTACTTTCGCGTATTTTATTTCGGAATTTTGGATGCATTTTTTGCTTGCTGACTTTTTTGCCTAATGGCTGTCCATATTTTGCCAACGTCCTTTGGATGTCGAATCACTCTGCAAACTGAAACGTAGCGGACGTTGGTCCGACGGAGACACAGTCTCAAATCCGATGTCGATCCAATGGCAAAATGTTTACTGGGGTGTACATGAATGATTTAGATATAGGCATACAGTCAGAATTAAGCAAGTTCGCAGATGACACAAAAGGAGGATTGCCAATAAGAGATGAGAGAGAGGAGCAACCGCTACAGCAAGATTTAGACGTATTGATGTCATGAACTAAAAGTGGGAAATGAAATTCAATGTAGGGAAATGTTCGGTAATGCATTTTGGACATGGCAATCCCAAGTATAAGTATCAGATGGATGGGAAAGAATTGATAGAAAGTAAGGAGAAGGATTTGGGAGTGCACGTGAATACATCAAAGAAATTCAGTAAACAATGTGACGAATCTAAAAAGAAAGCCAACAGAGTTATGGGTATTATCAAATGGAACTTCATCAATTTTGATCATAAGGTTGTATTGAACTTGTACAAGTCCCTGGTAAGACCACATTTGGACTATTGCATTCAAGTTTGGAGGCTGTATTTAAGAAAAGATATCAATTTATTAGGAGTACAATGGAGAATGACCAGACTAATAACAAGAATGGAGAGTAAATCCTATGAGGAAAGAATTAAAGATTTAAGATTGATGACAGTTGAGCAATGACATATGCTCCAGGACCTGATAACATTTTAACATAACACAAGGGAACGTAGTCCTCAAACTGGATGATTTTGTGGAATTTTAGGGACAGTAAAACCAGAGGAAATTCTTAAAGGATAAGACCACCAACAGTAAGATTAGAAGTAAGGAGAAACTCATATTTCAATAGAGTGGGGAAAATATGGAACAAACTACCAGAGAATGTTGTTACTGCTCCAACGCTCAACACATTCAAGAGCAGACTAATGGAATGCAGGATCGTCAAGGGTCAATAGACCTCCTATCCCTTAGCTCCATTCTCTCAAGAAGAAAATTTTGAGCGGAAGACGAGAGGGTGGCCATCCAGGTAAATCCAGGTAAATCTGTTACATAAAGCTATTGCCACAGTTTATTGGTGAGACTGAATGGTTTAATAATGGTTTCAGGTATTTCTTTGTATGCCACATTGGCAGGGCTGTCAACTCTCACGCATTCAGTGTGAGAGTCATTTCAGCACCATCTCATGCTCTCATGATGAAGCATCAGTTTCTCATGCAATGTCTCAGTATGGTGTAAAAATTCCACTCACAACGCAAATGATCAGGGGCATATATACATGAATTCCTGGGAGGGGGGGAGTGTGAACTATTTTGGGACCAACTACATTTCTTGGAGACCGACTCCCATCGACGACATAGTTGTACAATCCGAATTTTCAAGGCCCTTTTTTTTTTGCTTTTCTGTACTCCATGTCTGGTCTATTGTTACAAAGGCATACTGAACTGGATTTGAGACCGACTTTTTGGCACTCAGAGACCAACTTTTGATTTTCACTGAGGGGTTTCACACCTCCCCACACCCCCCGTATTTACGCCCCTGCAAACGATGTGTCCGTTTTGGTAAAACCCCAGATATCACACTACCCAAGTTCCTTCTCCAACTGATCATAGTCCACAGTAAGCTGACAGTAGTGCAGTATACAGTAAAACATACCGAGTAGGCCTCTGAATTTCCAATTTTTTGTAGGCCTACAGTATCCCCAATAACATGTTTTCCCCAAATTTCAATACTTAGAGACTAAAATTAACTTCAATGAACAACCAGGGGTTATCCCAACATCAATTGATTATTACAAAATCACGTCCACTATTGCATTTTACAAACTAACTCTGCAGTACTGTACCTCACCCAAAGACCAAAAAGGTCATAAAGCTACTATCTTTTCAGTGCAGGATAGCTGTGAAATTTATTTGCTGGAAGAATGGGAGAAACAGTTATTAAAACAGAACCTTCAGGTCCTCTAGAATATGAAGAAAAAAGGCTGTAGGATACCTGTGCTGTACCACTATAAATGTGTTGTACAGTACAGCTACATGAATTCACAGGATGCTATCAAGTTCTATACATACCAGCACATAGTTTAAAGTACTGACACAGTGTGATTTACATGGTACAGTACAGTACATAAATTGAATTCATGATCTTGTGTGACAGGTCATGAATATGCATTACTGTACTAATTGATGATCTTTATGCGTAGATCTTATGATAGCAATCATGCAAATTGTAAGTCTTGTAAAACATGCATTCTGACAAATGAGAAATTTCAGCCAATTGTTCTGGGTGTAAAATGTGTTATGCTGTCTTTAGCAACCTCACAGTGTATCTATAATAAAACATACCACACAAATGTATCAATCCCTGATCACTTCATCTGGACAACTTATCACATTTGAGGGATTTTTTCATTAATGCTTAAACTGTTTTCATGCAGATAAAACTTACCTTGAAGAGAACTATAAATCTATCAGCAAACAAGCTGGGATACAGTTCTAAGCATAGTCATTCTTAAAATATTTTTGGTCCAGGAAGTAAATGTTATTATAACAACATTCTCACTTGATGTTGGTCATTTTTCACAACCAGTTTACAACTACAAATGGTACAAATAATGTCAGAGGTGTTATATTGCAAAAAGAGGCACTATTACACAATGACAGATGAGGTTTCATATTCTCATTGGGCAATAAAAATGTCATTAACCTTGTACAGTAGTTTACATGGAACAGTAACAATAATAAACACGAGTTAACTGATCACATGACACACGTTACCATGGTCTCATTTACACAAGGGCTAAAGGTCATACATTATCCCTTGGCTGCAAGATGAACATCATTTTGGGTGATTCGAAATAAGGATTATTAGTAGGCAAAATTAAACTGTGCAATAAAAACATCTCACCAGACCTTGTTACATATGCAATGATTCAATTAAAAAAGGAAATCTTTTTCAGCTAGTAGATGTTTTAAGGGGTTGGGTTTTTTTTTCCTTTTTTGAAGGGCTGTAGTAATCAGTTTGGGGGAAAGGAGAGCAGAAACAAAAGTTTTCATCCAGGTGAGGGTCACCCATTAAGAAAACCTCATATAGAGAACATTGCTGTGTCTACACGAGCACTACATACAGTACAGGGTCAGTGACCTTCTAGAGGGCATAGTCCAAATCATTTACTTGTGACACACACTTTGTAGGGGGCCAGCTTACACAGAACTGGAATGTGATATGGAAAATTAATTGTTAAGTCATGAGTAACTGCCAACTTCTGAGAGGAAGCAATAATTTTACTTCACGAGAGCCATTTTTGTCTTTATTTTTTATGTTCGGGAGGTGGGGGTGGACAAAAATCCTTAAGTACCCCAAACTTAACTACAAAATCATTGGAGAAAATGAAATTAAAATTAATGGAAGACAACAATTATAACACTGTTTGCAAAATATGTAATAGCCCAAAAACATTCCAGGACTTTGGTAACAGTTCAAAAAAGGAATTTACTAAACTTATTGGTCTTGTCCCTAAAATATCTAAAACACAATGGTGATAAAATGGATACCATTCAGCACAGCAACTTCTACTGAAAGTTGCCACAAATGTGGGAAATCTAGACAGGAATTTATAGGGTGCCATATTGTACAAGTTCAATCCATATTAGCCTGTTGTATCCTGCAAGATATAATACTGCAAAATGTGAGTACTAATGAAATCCCACTTCAAACAGAATTGCACACTAGGAACCAATGAAAGCTCTGTGTAGATCTTACTTCAGAAAACATAGGTTTTTTAATAGCACTGAAGGAAACCCCAAAAGATGAGCTTCAAGTTTTGACCCCCACATCTCTTCCCTCCTCCAATGTCCCATACAGTACACACTTTCAAAAAAATAACAGGAAAAAAAAAGTGGGTATGACTGTCAATGGACACTGTTCAGACTTAATGCACATACAGTTTAATATACAGTATCATCTCCTTGAGTGAGATTTGAGTCACTACTTACAGCTGTTCTGAGCATGTTGCTCGATAATTTATTTTTCTAATGAGACTACTAAAATCTGAGAGTATTAGCACTAAAGCTTTCAAACTATCACAATGATTAAAGCATTGAAATATTACACCTCATCAACAGCTTTCAGCAATGTTAACTACTGTATATAAGCACACAATCGAGTTCTTCATATTTTATATTATGCCATGAAATGTCCCTTGACTGTACAATTAGGTCCTCCCATCCTTCAATACCTTGCTGCTCTAGGGAAAAGTGGTAATCATAGGAATAACATACCACAAATTATATTGACAAGCAGTTGTTTATATCTGACAAATGATCATACCATGACCATAAATCATAACATTCTTCATTAAAATTTTACCAGATTGTTTACATTAGTTTCATATTCCACATCTTAAGAATGTCTCCAAAAGAGTTTGTACTATGGAGATGCACATTCACTATGGTTCACCCATAATGCTGTCATGACATCAAACAAGAAGCATCATTAAACAGTTTGTCTATCAGCTGCCACACTGAGTAGCACTGTATTACAACTTTGAAGGATGACTGTGAATGTCTTTTAGGACAAGGAGCACCTATGAACCTTGAACTTCTATCAACAAATTTACATTTAAAGTGGGCATGACACGGCCAAATTAACTTTTGTGTATTGCAAGATTAGGTACAGTATTGTATAAATATTATTTCATACACAGTTAAAACCTCTGCAATGCGGCATAAATGAAATTTGAAGAAAAACATACAAAAATTCAACTTCCAAAAATGCGGCAACAGGTCACCTGACTGTTATGATGCAAATGGAGGCACAAACATTGTGCTAGATAAGGATGTGTATCTAGATGTGGAGCTAATACAACGCTGAGATGAAGTTACCTTAGCAACTTCATGGTGAGGCTTTCATTACAATACCTATGCAACATACAGAGCACAAAGCGTGGAATGAACTGGGACTTCGGGGCATATCACTGGCCAATATGCATGCATACATATGCGCACACGTTTCAGCTTCCCGACATAAGCCCCAATTCTGCTTTTGTGCACAAAGAACACAGTTGGCACACGCTGTACAGAACAGCTATGCACATGTATGGGCAGTTCATAACAAGGGCGCCTATACTCAGTGGGCTGTTTATTCGAAGGTGTTATTGTGAATGCTAAGCAGTCTCCTTCGCAGCGTGTGATGCATCATTCACAATCTGGTCACTGGTCACACGCACTGCTCTAGTATCGTAGCACGAGCGTTTGCAATGATGTACCAGCTAACGTGTGTTAGCATGCACATGATTCGGTGTGTAGAACAATGGATGAGTTGCCTAGTAGGCCACAGTAGTGTTGCTAACTGTGCCTCCAGTGACGTCACGTCTTGAGACGCGCTCATATATTTTTTTTCGCTTTTGGGTTTCAGATGGGCTGAGCCTGGCTGTATTTGGTAATTCACATGGTCATATTCCGGTTTACATGGACACAGTTTAGTCCGGGAAGCATTTGTTTTATTTCATGCTGTACCCAAAGATTACTTACTGAGAAACTTACTTTGGCCATGTCATGCCCACTTTAAATGGAATCCTCAATTTGTTATCAGATAAAAGAAACAACATTAAGCACAAATATCAAAACCACAATGAAACACAAAAAAGAGGTTTTAAATATGAGATTTATGTTAAATTGAAAGCTACCTGATCGAGACACTGTATTCAGTAAGCCCTTTACACAGCATTTCCCTTAAATGTATGGTTTAGAATGATGTAACAGCCTGAATTAAACTTAAATACAACTTGAACCACAAGAGAAGTTGGAATACTGAGGTAACTTGGGGCAAGAAGAATGAATCTGAAAGCTGACAAAGTGACCTAATATCTACAGTACCCACACAAGCACCATGTGTGTTTTATTGCTAATTCAGTCTTTAAATTATTTATTATATGCTGTGAAAAGGTTAGGTACACTGTCATCATTTGTCAGTACAGTACTTCAAAGCACATATTATCTTTATTTAACCATCCCCCTAGAACGAAGCAGTAAAAGTACCCCCCTAAAAGTTACCCTCCCCCCCCCCATCTGGAATGAAGCAGTAAAAGTATGCTCTTCACTATAACATGTGATGCTCAAGAGCAGATCAGTTTCCTTACTGTGTTGGCTGGCATGAAGATTTGAGTGTTAATCAACTTAAAATTGTTTCTTCTTATGATGTGAATTTTTAAATAAAGTAGTCAAGTTTAACTTTTCACATGGGATATCATTTACTACACAGGTAGCTTGTGATTAAGTATCAAAATAAAGCTTCTGCTTCTATTTTGCTTTTCACTAACATGTTATCTGGTCTGCCATGGCAGTGGTATCTCACAAATCTACCATGCTGTGCCTCACAAATCTGTCACATTGTCCTTCACAAATCTGTTGTACTGTAACTCACAACCATGTTGTTATATAGCTCACAAATCTTTTACACTGCAACTCACAAGTCTGTCACACTATACCTAACAAATCTGTCATACTGTCCTTCACAAAAATGTTGTACTGTACACCACAATTATGTCCTAATGTAGCTCACAAACCTGTTATACTGTACCTAACAAACCTGTCACACTGTCCTTCACAAATATATATGTTGCACTGAAACCCACAACTGTCCTACTGCTGCTAACAAACTTGTCATACTGTACCTCACAACCCTTTCGCACTGTCCTTCATAAATTTGTTGCACTGCACTTTACAAATATGGCATTAGTACTGTAGCTCACAATTCTGTAGTGTGCCTCACAAATATGACACACTGTACAGTACCTCACAAAATTGTTATACTTTACCTCAAAAACAAGACTTCTTGACCTTTAAAGTTCCAAGATGTTAATGTTGCACCTGAAAAAGTGAGAAAATCAATAGACTTTTAGGTTAAATGAAAAAAAATTAGTAAGAAATTTTCAAAATGAAGTTCTGCTCACAGATAAAGCAATTGTCATATTATTGCAAGGCTCTGTATTACTCTATCATCTCCCACTATCCCTTCCATGATCTATATACTCTTCCACAGTTAAAGCAACCTCCTACACCAACACATACTTAGGCTATGGTTTCATACACATACAGTGTTGATATAAAATTTTCCAGGACTTTTCAAGGCAATTCTCAGGTCATGGAATGCATTTTCCTTACCTTCATAGCAGGTGTCGAATATGTACTCCTCTTTGATGTACAAATTTGACACCTGCGGTCAATGACAGAGATCATCCAATTTCGATATATTCATGAGTCCAATTTGATTTTACCTCTTGACTGTTGATTGGTTTCAGTATATGAATATTCATATTGCACGAAGTCTTCAGCACCAACGTTCAATTTTACACAGTAAGTCAATGGGACTAGATTGTGTGAGCTTGAAGCGGGTAAAACCACACACTAAAACCCCATTGACATTTGTCGTTAAAACAGCATGGTAATCAGACTTGCTTTAGTCATTTTTTTGGTTGAATATTTCTAATTTTTGTTAGTTGTGATCATATATACGAATAGTTAATAGCGTACAGTTTTTACGCAGTTTGACAAAGAATTCTTGCGAAAGTTAGTGGACACTGGTATTGCAAGTGCAGTCAGTGTGGGTGCAAGAGAAATTACACATCTCCCGGGCAGGCAAACATTTTCCTACCTCCAGGATCTCCCAAAGACATTTTTCTGCACATTTTCATGCAAAATAAAATGCAACCTTTAAAGAAAGCTTAGAAATTAATAACAAATTTGACATTTTCACACATTAATAAACTTTACAAGTTATTGCCTGGACATATGCACATATTGATGAGATGTAGTAAAACAATTTTCCAAGAATTTTCCAGGAAAAGTCAGAACAAAAAAATTTAAGTATTTTTAAGGCCTTGAAAATTCAAGTTGACAGTCAATCAATTCAAGGATTTTCTAGCTTTTCCTGGATGCACATAACCCCTGGTACACACATACCGAGCATAAAGCCAGCTCTCAGGGTATACATTACACAAAAACTTTCAAGTCTGTGAACATGGTGGGTTAGTTCTGTTAAGATTTTAAAGCTGATGTACATTTTAGCGATATACCCAGGACTCACCACAAGTTACATGTTAATGAGGCTATCAGTGTCCTAATTGCTACAATGATGTGAATGATATCAAGGAATTTTCAAAGGATGGCAGAAAACTGATTTTATTCATTTTTAATTCCATTAAAAGACAGCAGGAACTTACAACACAATGACATTACTGCGCATCATTCACTGACACTTCAATTGCACTTACAGTACAACCCAACATAGTTTTAACTGACATTCTACCGTGTAGTCATTAATTCCAATCACTGCAATGATCCATTTAAAAGAAATGGCCGTTAGGCAGGGCTAACAATAGCACAGCTAAATGTATATTCAAAAGCCTAGGCTTACACAGCAGTGCACTTCTGTGGGCCATTGAAACAGAAATCAGAATGACACGAAGAAGTAGAGTCATCCTGTAATGTTTAAATTCATTTTTTAGCCTGACAGTTCAAGTCTACAGTAGAGATAAGATAAACATAACAATGGTCGTATTTTACATAATGTTAAAATCTGCACAGATCAAAATTATAATTTAATAGTGCAAGAAAACGTTGTTAAGTCTAGTCTAAAATTGTGCAAAGGTTGTGTAACATACCAGTTTTACAAAACTGAACAGGGAGTTTGAATAAACAGATAACCAGGGTTCAGATACACAGGGTTTTACCATAGTGAGCAAACTGTCATGGTAATTACAGTATCACCCAGTCATACCTCCACCAGGTCCACCCTGATCATCTTACTAAGATGAATTCTGATTACAAATGACAAGATGCAACTTTACTTAATCACAATTTAATTACATTTCCAGCTGCTGATAAGGAGTGGTAATAAGTTGGATGATGAAATATTGATGATAACCTTATGAAGGCCTACAAACTTTTATTAAGACTACTGTACTGTACATCCAGTATGTATGGCCCCTTGTATAATTGTGGGCTGTTTACACTGTACACCACATAAAACTGCCACACCAGCATCTAACTAGAGCAGCTATGCTGCAGTATCTCAATACTATCATTACATGTCAACAAGTTATGTTCAAAGTATATACTTATGGCCAAATTATAGCCCAAAAAACTGATTTAGAATACATTTTTTTTAAATACATTCTGTTTGTACCACACAAGTTTTCCAATGGCTTTTGTCATTTGTAAAACAAACCAGAAGCCAGATCATGTTATCAGTGAGGCCAAAACATTAAGGGGAGGTGTTTCATTGATCCCAAAACTGCATTGCAAAATATGTTAGTCACATACAGTACACGTAGGTTGCCAGATACCAAAAATGTGCATAATTAAGAGTTTGGGGAGAAGGAGCAATAGAAGACCTGTAAACTGATGATTTCCAAGTCAGAAATAAAAGGGTCATCAGATAACTGTAAGCAGTATACATGTATGAAGTAGGATAGAAACTTTTCCCAAAGATAACATGAACTGAAATCAGTCACAGGCAGCCACAGACAGAGTTACTGTTGGTTACAGTCACACAAGCAATAATTATAAGAACTCATTTCTGGCTAAGGCTTCAGCCTGGTGCAGACCAACATTCAATCCTTTTTGCATGATCACAACATCTCCTCAATCTCTCAGCACTGCTACAACATTATGGTCAACATGAGTAGGTGTGACACTAATAATTGCCATTTCACCCTTCTGTAAGCATGCATGTACAGGTCCAGGGTTGGATGTCCAGATCACCTGCGAATGATCAATTATTTTAAAATCAACCGTGCATGAGGGCTGGATCACCTTGTTTGTCCACTGTAGAGCCTTCTAGAGAATTTGTTTCCTGTGTGAGTGCTGTGTGCAAAAAACTCAAAGTGACCTCTTGATTTCTGTCAGCCTCAATAGCAGGCTAAATGCGCACAAGGGATCATGGGGAACTGGGAGTACAAACAATGGGTTGTCATTGTTCTGTTTTGGTTTTCAGTAGTTTTTACCCACTAATTAGCCAAAATTTCTCAAAAAAGTCAACAAGTAGAAATCTCACTCACCACATTATTTTTCTCTACATCAAAAGTACTTGCTCCCCCAAATAAGGTAATAAACAGCCACAAAATGATGATGTTATAAAGAATTTTTGCTACAACTAGTGACCAGCTAATGTGACAACATCTCAATACATGTTATGTACTAAGATAAAAAATGCTCTACTGTAGATCTGTAGATTTACTGTAAACTACCCATATCCATGTTTTTATAGATCTGCTTGTGACCAAATATTTATATGGTTACACCTGGCTGGAAAAATGTTTTTTTTCCCAAGAAGGAAGCCAAATTTGCAGGATATTTTTAAGTAGCACGCGCTGCACAAATTAATTGCCCTGCCAAATATCCCTCTATTTGTCAAGAATTGGCTTTTGAATTCCAACATAAACTTCCCAGTTTCCCAATTTTACACCAGTGCTAGTGCAGTCACACCTGATGGTCAATGGCCACTGACATTTGACGTGTGTCAAAAATACAAACATGTCACATAAAATGGACCAAGTGATGATTTGGCAGTGATTAATACAGTTGGACAGTATATTGAAAGTAAGGGATTTTCTATACATACGGCTGCTTAATTCCCACAAAGAAAATGTAACATTACAGAATGATATCCCACAACCGATAGCGGCCATAAATTAGAGCAGATCTCCTACAGTAATTATGTGACAGTTTAATATTTGCATTCTCACAAAATCCTCTCCCCTGAGGGAAAACTGAATCCTTTTTTTTTCAGGCAATTAGAAATGTAGTTGCGGGAACCATAACCAATGTTTATGGAAGCGATTGACACCAGGGTTCAAAAGAAGCGGGCACACAGGCGCGATTAGCGCTCCTGAGTGATTTGAAAGCACCTGGTGACACCTAATTTCAGTACGTCCAGGCGCTAGCTTTTACTCCAAAGTAGCACCTGCTACAATTGAATATTTCAGGAGATAACCAAAAAGGTGTACGAATTCCAAGCGGAATAATTTTTCACATCAAAAAAATATTTTCGCCATATTACATGGACAAACAATTCCAATCAACGATCAAAAGTTCAACGTGAAATATCATGCCGACTCTTGTCTAGCGACTTTTTGCAGACTGGCAGTTATGAATTTGCTACTCTAAATCCAGCCTTGTAATGCATGCAGACCTACATCGCACGTACATAGGCTATCCTGTATTCAGGGCAAAACAAAACAGCATCACATTACAGGATCTCGATCAAGCTTTTCAACAATTTAAGATGGATAGAAAAAAACGAAGAGTGATGTTTTTGGCTAAGGCAACGATTATAAAAAGTTTTAGACTTCCCAATGGAAGAAATTGCAGCCCTAAATGCATGGTTCGATCAAACAAGTGAGCTACCGCTCTCTGCATATACCTTTGTACTTCTACTACTACCTTTAACGAAGCAGGATCAATAATTGAAAAGCTTCGACCATACTCCGACCAAGTGGTCAAGAATACCACAAACATTTACATGGTACGTGCAAAGGATCCTGCAATACCAATCTGCGATGCATTTGGAAGCTTAAGATGGCAACTTTTTCTCTATGATGTCATTTTCTTCAGCATGTCTTTTCACTTTTGCCATTACCTAACGTGTAGTACATATGTACAGAGAGAACCTCACCAACATGTGTATCTGCAATAATCTCCTTACTTGAAGAGCTGTTCAGAGGTTAACATTTTTCAAATTATTTTTGTTCTTGAGTGCGAACCAAAGTTATGCTTGTTCTCTTATTTAAGCATGCAGGGTCTTATTTTATCCACAATGTGGCATCTTTGCATGTCAAAACTTGAGAAAATATTCACAAATTTCTCCCTACTGTATAATATCACTGTTACAAGAAGCTAAGTACTACAAAGTCAGGTCTCTAGTCTCCAAGTTACTGTAAGATGATCCAAACCCAATAGAGTTGGAGCCTCGCACCATCTCAATCAAAGACGAGTCCATAGCTATCGGGCAAGGGATAGAATTTCTGAACTCTTGCCCCCTCCTCCACACTCAAGGTGCCAATGAGGGCAGAGTCAATCCGTGCATGTCTCAATACGATCTGTACTGTACATAAAATGTAGTGCTCGTCCCAGTGCACTGCACTCATTTGTCGGTCGGAAACACAAGGAATACTGAATGCTATGTATATTATACATACATTGTATAAGCTAACAGAAATGTTATGATGAAAACAAATTCCTTCTATCTGCTATTACATTGAAGCATAATTTAGTATTCTTGTGTCCTTTTTTGGCATGTGATATGTATCCATGTGTACAAAGCAGGTAGTAACAATAAGAAAACCCCAAATTTTAAAATACAGAGTAACTCCTGGGTCACCAAAAGTAGCTCTGGTCCAGCCTGAAAGCCTGTGGACCAGGAGTTACTTTTTGCAGAAAGTAGCTCCTGGTATGCGACGGCTTATTTAAACCCTCGATTGACACTATCTAGAAATTTTCACTTCACTGAATGGAACTTATCCCAGATGTCACAAAGGAAGAACTGAACTGAAAAAGAAATCACTTCACAACAGACCACAACTAACAGTTCAACTGTCTCGTAATACAAGATGCTGACTGCGTTACTGCAATGTTACTAACTACGACCATGGTGCAGAGTACAAGTATGCCAGGTAACACCAATATTGGCTGGGCCTACGTGAGGCTAAGCCAAGCTGGGCCTAGCATCTCAATGTGCAATCTGATAACACAACAAAGTTAACATTAAATACTGGCTAAATGACAGTACAGTACATTGAAATTGGACTTTGAAGCATGTGATATGGTTACAAAAATGCATTGAGCTAGGCTGCAGTATGAAAACTGATTACAATATCTGTTCAGATACTGAGATAGGCCAACTGAGAAAAATGCTCTTGGATAAAATTAATTAAGCCCAGCCCACATAGTGGTACAACAGATACTTGTTCCGTGCCAAGGCTGCAACACGTATGCCTCCATTACAACTCCCTCAAACAATGACAGTAGGGCCAACACAAAGTGCACTGTACCTGACGGTATTTGACTGAAGGCTATAGGCCTGACATTAGGCTAGGGCTAAGAAGTTACTTTGCTTACTTCTGTGTCAGTTACTGTGGGGGCTGATAGCATTAACACTGCCACTCAAATGGCCTGCCCTGTTTTTGATTGACACAGCTGTAATACAGTGGTATGAAACATGACAGATGACTTCTGTGCTCATCTGCACATACTCAAGGATGTAGAAAGCCTTAGTGCTGTATTACTAGGACTACGTAAACTAATGAGTGTTTAATGTCAAGCTAACGTATCAAGAAGAAAGAGTAAATGTCACATCACACTATGTGGACCCGTAAAAGGGCCTTTTCACTGACAAAAAGTATTACACATAGAGCTGGCTTTAAAAATATGATTGTTTCATTATTTCATTGAAATTTTTTAACTTTGTATCAGTGACACCTGGTAAACTAACATTTTAAGATACCTTAACTTGAGAATATTACTTGCCTAATTCTTTTAGACATTTGGACATTAAATAATCTTTATAGTCTTATTTTTCAAAGCAAAGACCATCCTTTCCTTAATGCCTGCTTTACAATTATGCATATGTGATAGCAAATATACAGTACTTGCAACAGTTCTGATTATGAACTGCTTCTTCAGATACTGTGGGACAAAGGAACTATCATGTGACCTAGACCCTGCAACAACACGTTTATGAGAAGCTGTCGCTTCCATAAGCAGGGCTGAAATAAGCTTGAAATAGGGTGCAGCCAAAATGAGCAAATTGGCCATACGTCTATGTTATTTCATAGGACATTTGCTGAGGGGCACCACAGCCATCAGTAAGGGTAAGAAATAGGGTTACCATATTTGTTTTCTGGAAAGGACATGGATCACCATCCTAGGGGAGGGGTCCCTTCCCCCTCCCCTTTGGAAATTTTTTGGTTTTCAAGGGTGCTAAATGGTGCAATATTTGTAGCTTTAACCAGAATTTCTTCAATGTGAATACATACAGTAGTTGGTCAACACGCGAGTGGAGAACAGAGAAACCCCACAAAAAACATATGTTCGCCTCAACCGTGCATGTTCCTGGCGTACGTAGTTCTGACCAGCACTTGTGACACTCTACCTACAACTAAACAATGCTGGCATTTCCAGAAAGGGTAACACACATAATTGGGGGTGTCTATATCCTACCTCCGACTTTGTGCACAGTTTTATCATATTGTACCTCGTAGGGAAAACCCATCACATCATGTGAGAAATACATGACATCTGGACATTCTGGGCAATTTTACAAGCACTGCTGGAAAAAATCGGCAAAACAGGAAGCTCCTTGCCGTGAAATTTTGTGACTCACGGGAAATCCCGCTGTGCCAAAAAAAAAAAAAAATCTATAACGACGTGAAAATTGGATTGGTTATAAAACCAACATAGAGAAAAATAATCAGACCACTACTCAAGTTGAAACCTTTGAGAAATAAACATTTTAATTTACCAGCTTACTGGGAGTCTTGTTAATGTGTGTTTTTCTTTTATTTTTAAACTGAATCCCTTGGTCATGCACTCGCAGCCTTCGATCCGTGGCCGCGCACCTCTGAAGATCTCACATTCACTTACTGTACGCACAGCTAATGCAGTGCAGACTACAGAAAGTGGAATGTTTCGGATACTCTCATCAACACGTGAGCGAGACACATGGTTGAGATAGCCCTGTACCAAGGCCAGCGTGCGCTGGGCGTTGACAACATTCTGATGTTAGTGCTCGCTAAAACCTTCATTGTTTAAATGTAGGCTATCACACTTTGTATAAATCAAGAAATGATAAAGGCCACGTTCACTATGATGAAAAAGAGAGGTGTTGACTAATTTCCGAAAAAATATGTCGGAGACTAAGGAATAGTGTATAGTTCCGTGTACTCCGTGTAGGCCTACATTTTAATAAAACCCTGCTGAGCAGCTCTGCACAAACCTAACTTTGCTCCAGTACCAACTAAGAGACACATGACATTGTGTGTAATGTGTGCGTTTGAAAAAAATCCCTTTGCTTTTATAGAACACTTCTTCCAGCAAAATTTTGGAGGCAGGGCTTACCTCGGCTTCCTTCCTAGCTCGCGCGGAAAAGTGTATTGATTCAACTGTGTATTTTTTTTCGCTTGGCGGCCAGGGAAAATTCATAGTAGACCACAGCTTGAATATGGGAAGCAAAAGAGATCTGCATAGGCTTGTCTGTCATATGCAACAGTGCAAAACTTTGAAGCTTTCTCACGAAGTTCATGTTGGAAAACGGACAGAGTACAGTGTATATACATACGGTACTGTATATTACATACCTGCGCTTTTTCGTAGCCGCTCGTCATGAAAGAGCAACTCCGTGCTGCATTGCTAAAGAATGAACTAGTGGCCTGATTGAAAGGGGAACCTGTTGTAAATTCAAGCAGGAACTGCAAAAGATTTTCGCGTAAAAATTTTTAGTTTAGGATTAGTTAAAGGTTTCATTTGGAGATTGATTCTTTTAAATACGACATAAGTTTTAACAAGACGTTTGCCAGTAAAGAGTACATTGAATCAAATAACTGATTGAGTATTCATGTTTGGCCGTTCAACGTAGTAAACACTGTTACACTGTGACAATTCAGCTCACTACATTGCTGCACTGAACATACTGATGGCATTCTGTAAGGCTAGCTACTAGGGGCAAACAGGTTTTGACCAATGAGACAGTTGTATATTAAGGATATCTGCTTTGTTGTGTGCATCTCCGCACGTAGCCATAAAGTCACAGTGCACTCTCTACTGGTTAAGTTTCTTGTTGGTTTTGAACGTGTCCTGTGTATATAAATTTAGTGTATACAGTACCTGTATATGTAGCGTATATGATCACAGTACATACAATGTAGGTGCTGACTTTAACGGCTACGTAAACTGTACGGCGTGGAAGTGAATAAGGCCTAGATCACTCGACGTAAGAACAAAACTAGAATAGCTGTAACAAACTTTGAAGAAAATTAACATAAGACATCTTATTTCTATCTTTATTTCGTTTAAAAATCGAAGAAACGTGAAAGCTGTAAATAAGAAATTCATGCACAAACAAGTCAAAGTACAGTATTATGCGTGCTACATTTATGTGTTGTAATTTAGTTAATATGTCGGGCTCAAAACAAAATCCTGTCGGGCTACCGCACGTACAGTCTGATGCCAAAAAGCTTGAAGGGGTACTTCTTTAATAAAATCTTTTCCAAGCCCTGGCACGAGATGCAATCATCAGGGCCCAGAAAGGCCGTTTCCGGCAATCTGGGTGGCTTAAATTTGCCAAAAATTTTCTGTATGCTACGCGCCAACCCATGGTCGCACTCCGCTTAGATAGTAAATAATTACAATCATGCGGGACATAATTTCTGGCTTGCCAGGATATTTCCATTTTTCCCAGCGGTGTTTACAAGTCTGCCCAGATGCCAGTGCGAACCAGTAAAAGGAGGACATGTCTGGGTAAAACCAGACGTCAGGTAACCCTACCTAGAAAGGTACTCCAGTTACTCCATGTATATGTGAGTCATAATGAAAACAAGGAAAGAGTTAACAGTAAGGCTGTATTAAACTGCACTCCCTGTGATAAACAAACATAATTACACCAATGGGTCAATGACACTTGCTCTACTATATGATACGTGGGTCAACCTGGAATACTTGACAGTAAACTACTGTACTTTTGAAATGACACTGTGCGTACAGTAATTTACATATTAAAGTAATGTACAGTACAGTATGCAACATACATCCCTTTTTCTTTGAAAAACAACACCCTACTGTAGGAGGTCTTTTCAAATCAATGCCAAATGTTGCCATTGGCAAATTTACATCTAACACTAGTGGAATTTATATTAGAATTTCATATTCTTTGGTAATGGAACAAAACACTAGCTGTTGAAAATCCAATGACCTACAATTCCCAATGAGAGTTAGGGGTCATCTCCAATTCACTACGCCGTATTACGAAGGGTGAAAAAGTGCCTATTGTGTGTTCCTTGCATATCTC
>WURT03356043.1:0-23855 GCA_009936505.3 Holothuria glaberrima | reverse complement strand
CAGGAAATACAGCTTAGAAACAGAAGATTATCTTCTGTTTCTAAGCTGTATTTCCTGCTGTTGGCTAAGTTAATAACTGTACTCACTTTACTGTGTGATCTCGCTGATAAAGGTTCCAGGGGAACCGAAAATTTCGAATTAAATTTTGGATTATTTTGTACCCTTCAAGTCAACTAGTGATGCATTTATTTGTTTCCTGTTTTACGATCTATATATATATATGTATGTATATATATATATATATATATAAGATGAAGTCTTCAATCGGAATTACGTGAAAGTCAGCTACAGCAATAGCAACATAAAATACAATCATCAAGGACCACAACAACAGAATACTCGAGACCCAAAGTCCCCCCTCCCCACCAAGAAAAAGCAACTGCAGAACGCCCAGCTATTGCCCCCTGAAAGGAAAATGCCTGACCATGCCCCTTGTTCATAAAGAATGGTGAAACACGACACGGGTGAGCACACCTACATAGGCATGTGTGGAGGAAATTTAAGGGAAGATTCAACAAACATACAAAATCATTTCGAAATGAAGCCAACCAGAACGAAACAGAGCTTTCCAAATTCATCTGAGGGCTCAAAAAACAGAAAAAGGAATATTCAATAGAATGATCGATTATCAAGCAGGCTGACACTAACAAAAGAAGCGACACACAATGTAACCTCTGCATGGAAGAAAAAGTTGCCATTATCACTGTTCAAACACAAAAGACCATTCTCCTTAACTAAAGAACCGAACTTGTATCCAAGTGCAGGCACCTCGAACCACTGAGCCGTGCAAGGAAAAGATTTTCCTTCAACTTTCACTCGCCTGATGATCCAACGACAGCGTGAAACTATTAGTAGCGAGGTCTGATCCAGCATATCGTTATAATATATATATATATATATATATATATTTATATATATGCACAATGTATGGATATATAAGCATATGTTATGCTGGCAACGAAGTGTGCTCATTAGCGGCACCAAAGAAGCACAAAACTTCCCTTTTTCTTGTTGTAATTGGCAATATGGGTGCTCGTCGGAAGAGTGGTTGATGGGAAGTCAAAAGGACCGGCAATAACAAAAACATTTGACAATGACAAGAGAAGGCCATATGTGCGCGAAAGTACGCAGAAAACTCGTCCTTTGAAGAAAAATTATTTCTGCCAGATTAACGTATCCGAAATGGTACACCCTAGTTTGAAACACTAGGATATGTGCAGTTAAGGTGAAGACCTCAGAAATCCTTTTAAAACAGTTAGCACGGTTCAGTGGCGCAACAACTAACCAGAAAGCCCAAAGAGTTCGTCATTTAGTGTTGAAAGGGGTGCTTCGTTACACTGAGGTTCAACCCTCAAATTTGTAGTTCTCGACTTCATCGTTTCTTACGATATTTTCATAATTCGACCCCTGCTCATCTGACATGCCCTTTGAACTCCACCAATCTTGAATAACAAAAAAAAAAAAAGGAAAAACGTGTCTTAAAAGGAATTCAAACACGAGCCGTTTGTATAAGAAACCGAAGCACTAATCCATCACGCCATCAAGAAGTTGTTAGGCATACAATATTCTTAAGGAAGTAAATCTCCGTCTATTAACTCTTACCGTTATGTCTTTATTACACCTATTAACATGTGAAAAGTAATTAAGTCCAGGAAGAGAATTATCACCTAAGAAACATCAACCGTGAAAACAAATTAAAAAGCAATCCGATTGATACTATTTCCAGATTTTGTGTTGAGGTTATCAGTAGTGCCATCCCTGAGTTTCCTGCTGTACTCATGCAAATAACAAAACCATTATATCAGAACATAATTCACAATGTTTGTGGATGCTTTTAAGTGATTCGAATAATCTCTGGTTACAAATTGGTCACATACTACCAGTTGTTTCCTGCAATTTAATGCATATGATTAATTTGATAGCTGTGCCCACAAATCTCCATTTCCTGTTCTATTGAACAAAAAAAAAAAAATTGTAAACACGTCTAAAGATAGTTAACACTAAATATATATATATATCCACCAGAAAACTTTGATTAAACCAGAAAGCTCTAAGGCTTAGTGATTCCTTGCCGAAAGGGGGATGTTCATCCCTCAGTTTACACTTCTTGACTTCATCATTTTTGACGATGCATTCACAATTTGACTCCTGCTGACCTGACATGACCTTTAACTCCATTGAAGCTTAAACAAGAATAAAATTTAAATAAAAAAAAGAAACATGTCTCAGAAGAGATTTGTCTATGCCTCCTCCCTTGTAATGTCATGTTTACAAAATGTCAGTTTTTGACTTCTGGTGACCTCAAATGACTTGAGACTTCCATCAAAAACAAAAGGGTGCCTCCTCTCAACATGATATACCTAAAGCGTCAGTAATTCCTAACTTGAGATATAGGGATTACAAGGTTTTCGGTCTTTGACCTCTGGTGACCTCAGATGACCTTTGTCCTCCACCAAAAACAACAGGGTTCTTCTTCTCAACATAACCAATCTATATACTAAATATGGAAAGTGTCTGTCCCTCCTGTCTTGGGATATCGCGATTACAGGTATTTTGGTCTTTGACTTCTGGTGACCTCAGATGACCTTTGGCCTCCACCCAAAACAATATGGTTCTTTCTTTTAACATGACAAACATATATACCAAATATGAAAAGTGTCGTTCTTTCCCATCTTGAGATATCGCGATTACAAGGTTTTGGGTCTTTGACCTCTGGTGACCTCGGATGACCTTTGACCTCCACCTAAAACAATAGGTTTTGTCCTCTCAGTATGAGAAATCTACATACTAAATATGAAAAGTGTCCGTCATTCCTGTCTTGAGATATCGCGTTTACAAGGTTTCGGTCTTTAATCTCTGGTGACCTCAGATGACCTTTGACCTCCACAAAAACAATAGTCTTCTTTCTCTCAACATGACAAATCTATATACCAAATATGAAAAGTGTCGGACATCCCTAACTTAAGATATCGCGATTACAACAAGCGTCACAAACACACATACACACATACACACGGCATCACCATCGCATAGATTCCTTGCTTGCCTGCAAGGATTAAAAAAGTAGGAAAAAAAAAACGTTTCAAACAGATCAACTGCTTGTATACTAAGCTCCCTTGCCACTCGTTCAAGCTACAATGCATGACGTGGCTCGTATTTAATCTTAAGTTTTTATACTAGAGTTTAAATTTCATTTTAGATCTCGTTTCATTTCTGTTTACGCTCTTGTTTACTCTTCTTTGCCTTTTGTTTTATTATTCTAAATTAGCTTATCTTTATATGTGGATTTTACTCCACTACATTTGTTTACTCTTCGTGCTTTAAAGTTTTGAAGTATGTGAATTTTCAATTTCTGTGTTTAAGTCGAGTCCACTTTTGTTGTTGTGTGCTATATTTCCCATCCTGTATTGTCTTATTTGTTTGAACTTTCGGCTGAAAACGATTTTCCATTTTTATGAAATAAAACACTGTTTATCTATCCAGATATATATATATATATATATATACGTATTTGACCTTAGTTCCTCTTTTTCCTTAATCTTGGTGAAAGTAATTCGTCTCCAAACAAGAAAAGACGTTTTTAACTGGTCGTACCTTGGGACTAATTGGAATTTAAAACCTATATAGAGGAGCTAGCTATGTCAGAGCGTATTTCTGCTAAAATTCATGACACCGGTTGCCAAATATTACCGTTGTTTTGTTTATTTTGAGCTATTTTGTGAGCAATAGTAATATATAGCAATATATATATATATATATATATATGACAAGTTTATTGGCCGGGTCATACCGAAGACTTAAAAAATGGAACCTACTGCCATTGTGCTTGGTGCTCAGCATAAGCAATGGAGTAGGGAAAACAAGCCAGTGAGCCACAACTGGAAAAAAGGCCGTGGCGGGCTCGACTTAAACCAATTGGTTAGAAACTGGGCCGTAAACCCTCATCTAACTAACTAACGTACCAAGGCATATATACATGCAACAGGACGACATTAACTGCACTGAGTCCTTAACACAGAAGTCAAGGATCTCTGAAATGGCTCCCTCAAAGTAAGATATTCTTGGTTTGGCAGTGGTAGATTTCCATAGTCATAGAAGCAAGTATTTTAGCATTTAATATTGACTATGGACATGTTGAAAATAAATTTTGCTTTCTGATTATTACTGCTATGATATAGTTTCAAATGTGGTTGTTACCTTTTCGTTTTTATTTGTAATAGTTTTATGATAACTTTTCACCAAGAAAATGTTTATTCACAGTTTGAATTTCATTTTTTATTTTTCTTGAAATACTGTACTTTATCTCAAAGAGAAAACTGTCTGTCTGGGGATCTACACCGGTTCAGAAAATTTGAAAATGCCTGTTTTTTACTTTTTTACAGGACTGTTTTGCTTTAGGGGGAGGGGGGGGGGGAGAATATGTCCAGACACTATCTAAGCGGAGCGCCACCATAAGTTGGCGCTGAGCGTGCCGAGAAATTTTGACAAAAATGTCTCCCAGATTGAAGGAAATGGCTCTCTCTCTCGGTATTTTGAGTTGCATTTAAACATTCCAGATTTTGATAACTCGTGTTTTAGAAATTAACAAGTGAGAAGAAAATTTATAATATAATTACAGTTTTGAGAGAATTGTTTAGATAAGGTGGCTAAGATGCAAACTGGTGGTATCTTTGGTAAATCTTTCAATTGATTACGTGCTTAGAATTATTATCAAGTGACATTTTGGCTTTGGCATTGCACTCGTTATAGACAAAAGTGTAACGACAAATGCATGCTACGAACGGTACCGATATTAGATTACTCTAAGATTCTCTATTAATGCAGGGTCCCTGAAGCGGTCGGAGATGTACTTTTTTGGACAAGTGTTTTGGTCAGAATAATGTATTGCCCCAACAATAGTATAAGATATGAAGTGTGTGCCGTGACGAATGCGCGCGAAGCGGGCCGAAATTTTGCAGTAGAAATCAGTTGGTGTAGAAAACCAGAGTTTGGTGATTAAGGTGAACCACGGATGATGTTGTAATGCCGTCTCAGTTTCCCCAAGTCTGCGTAAATTGCACCTTTGTTACGCGCTCCTGCGTTTTATATACAGCAGTGAGGATCCTTCCTTTGTCACTACATAAAGGCGCCCTCCTGGGGAGGGGTCTAGTGGGATAGGAGAGTCTGGGTGATCACGCGAATACGAAAACCATACGAGGGAAAGAATAGACGAAGTCTCCTTCTTGTATACTTACATGTTATGTACATGCAACGGCCTTGCGGCCCGATGATCAGGATCGGCAATAGACCAAAATAGAGAGTGGCATTTTGTGTCGATGAGCAAACCACGGTTGAGATGTATGAATGTTTTACGAGGCAATACTTAGACCTGTACGTCCAGCCAAACGTCCACTTTACGTAAGCAAAAGCCGCAGGGATCGCATACATCAACGAATTCCGTAAATACTAAAGGACCGAACCACTAGTCAAACTTGAACCCTCACGGACCTACATCATATTAGGTAGCTAACCTATAAAACACGACGGCTAAAACATCTCGGTGGTCTGGACGTAGTCTATCACGACACGCGTTGCCGCTGCCTCGGGAGCTACATCTTGGAATGTAGTCACACCCCACTCCCAAACCCTTCTCCAATACAACTTAAACGGCTAAGTATATGTGGCTGCACGAACAATGGGAATTCCCTATTCATAACCAAAACAATTAAGTAAGCAGCCTGACATGTGTTAACCTTGGAAGTTTCCACTCATATGTGAATACACCTGTGCAACATGTGACATCAGTGAATTCTAATTTTTGGTTAGGTGAAAAAGGAGATTACCGGTTTATTGTTCACCCCTTTCACACTGGCGAGATTTTCAACGGGTGCACCCGTTGAATGTCTCAGTATGAAAGGGAACTCGGGTGAAACACAGGTGAAACACCAATTAAATTTTCGAAATTTTTTACCCTCGAAGCTCCCAGGGTAAACTACCGGGAAATACCGGGACTTCACCGTTGAAAGTCTAGTGTGAAAGGTTGTCTCGGTGAAACGCCGTGCGAAATGCAGATTAAATTTTAAAGTCAGGTTTTGTTTGTGGTCACACAAACGTTTTTCACTGGTCAATTGATTCGCACTTAATACAAAGCTTGCAACCAAGGGGGAGGGGGCATTGGGACCATAGGGGCTCGCCATAGGGGCATGAGGGCACTTGCCCGGCCCCCAAAAAAGTTTGCAACGCATGGTCTTCAAAATCTTCCAAAAAATAAAAAAAAAACATGTAATTCGAGATGGTTTAAATAAAAAGTATTCCTAAATTAAGACGAAATCATCCCGCTCTCACAAATATGACATATTATTTATGAAGTTGTGTATATTACTATTGCAGAATTCTCCATAATTTTCAAGTATGTATTTCTTCGTTATTTCAAGATTCGACCTAAGTTTACGTTGTTTAAATAAAACAATCCAGACAACCAATTTTTTTGGACTTCTTGGCAAAGCTGAAACACATTGTGACACAGTGATGAAAGAAACAACAAAATATTTAAGTGGAGCTCTTTTTATACAAATAGATCAAGGGCTTTGCCTGTTTCCCCTGCCTTTTGCTCCACCCTTAAGGAATAGCGGTTAGCTGATAGCCAGATATGGTTGTATTTATTTTTAAAGATAGCTCACGACTAACTACCTGAGATAAATTTTGAAGAGCTTTTGAAGACTATATAGGGCATCTCTGTAATACTTAATAATAACCACACACCTGCTGTACTACTCCGAGCGGCAGTGGCGGCGGAACCAGGGATGGGGGACTGGGGGCTCAGCCCCCAATGAAAAAAGTGAGGGGCTAAAAATTGTTTAGCCCCCCCAAATATTTGCCAAGTGCAGACATGAGATCCATATTTCAAGGCTGGGTACAGCTTAAAACACTCGGGAAGTGCCGTTTCCGGCCATCTGGAGGGTTTGTAAAGCCAAAAACCAATGATGGCGTTCCGCTTAGATAGTCTACCTGGCGCTAAGCCCCCCCCCCCAATATTTTTTTCCGTTCTGCCGGGACTGCGGAGCAGATCCTTGATATTGCCGGGTGGGGAGAGAGGTCGTCCAAATTTTCATGCATACGGACTTCTTACAGCCGCCCCCTGATTGGGACCAGTCCCCCTGCTCTTCGAGCATAACCAGACCCCTGTGAAATAGCATACTTTCGAAGTCCCCTGAGATTTGTTTGCCCTCCTGCATGCTCTCCAGGTCTGCTTCAGGCCTGGTCTTTTGTATTTCGACTCATTTCATTGTTATGCCGCTCAACTGAATATATGGATGGCTTCAGTGTACACATGTGTGAACTACTTTCTCATGCGATTTAATTTTTTAACTGTTTATGGGCATAGGCGCACGGGACTCTTCCAATTGGGGGGGGGGCAGAAATTTTTTGCCCGAACCTCAAAAAAGTTGCCCCAAGTTGGAACATTTTTGCTCACGTAAGGTGGAATAGATGCAAAATGGTGCTACATTTATTGCTAAATTTGAGATGGATATATTTCCAAGAATTTCTATTTTTTTAGGAAATCTTTTCATCTTGCTTGTTTGGGTGAATGTTTTACTCCGTTGTTGGGGTAAATCAGAACTACACTGCGCGGAGTAAGTGAACAGTAATACTACATATACCATAAGCAAGTTAACTCATATCTTATGAAATTTGGATATGGAAGTGATTAGGACTGTGCATGTCAGAGCCTTTTCGAAAGTTTGATAGAGGTGATACTGGCAAGGGGCTACAGGCGCGTGAAGCGCGCGAAAATTTTTGCACTTTTGTCGGGAATTCGATCAAAAATTGGGGAACTCAGTAGAAATTTAGGCAATCTTTTCAATCTTTCTTCATCTCTGCAGAAATATCACTTATTCTGTGCCCGAATTTTGGTCAATTTTTTGCCCGAATTTTCGACCTCAGAAAATTTGGGGGGCAGTGTGCCCTCCTGCCCCGCCTCGTACTCCTATGTTTGTGGGCGTCTTGTCAAGTGACTGCAACACCGAACATGGCTCTTGGAGTAGGGAGGAGGAGAGACTCTTCCTGCAGCCAGGGACGTATATACATGAATTTGGAGGGGACCGAGGGGGTGAACTATTTTGGGACCAACTACATTTCTTGGAGACCGACTCCCACTGACATAGTTGTACACAGTGGCGTACACAGGATTTCTCTCCAGAGGGCCATGCTATAGGCCTATGTTGTGGATCACCGGCCTGGAAGGGGTCTAAGGGGAGGGTATCCCCCTCCTCCTTTGAAAACTTTTGAAAAGTTAGGTGCCCTTACATGCAACTGGTGCCACATATGCTACCTTTTGAAGTAAAATTTTTGTTACAAATTTACGTATTTTAGGAACTAAAAAAATAACATCAGTGAGGGGGACCATCGCCCAATCCCCCCCCCGCCCCCTGCGTGTGCCACTGGTTGTGCCATTCGAATTTTTTAGATAATTATAATTTACAGGACGGTAGTAATTATCATAGGCGTACGGGACTTTTCCAACTGAAAACAGAAAATTTTTTGCCCTAATCTCAAAAAGTTGTCGGAAATTCGTTGCAGTCAGGTTCTTAAAACAGACCACTAAACCACTACATGCGCGCGAAGCACACGAAAGTTTTTGCACATTTTCGGGCATTCGAACAAAAATTCGGGAAATCAGTAGAAAATTCGGGCAATCTTTTCACTTTTACTTCATCTCTGCTGGAATTTCAATTTGAGTATAATGTAATCAATGTAGTTAATGTCTGGTCTACTGTTGCAAAGGCATACTGAACTGGATTTGGGACTGACTTTTTGGCGCTCAGAGACCGACTTTTGATTTTCACCGGGGGTGTCACACACCCCACAGCCCCTTATTTACGCCCCTGCCTGAAGCTTCGAAGTGCGGCTACAGTCAACGAGGAGTTGGGTGGGACGTCGGCGGACTCGGTAGCATACAACACCATACTGCAAATACTGCATGAACGTGGGTGGCATCGAAAAGACAAAGTCTCAGATGCTAAACAAATTAAAATAGCCTACATTAAGCGAAAATGGCTCAAAATGAAATGTCACAACGAAACAAGTGGAAAAGACAAGAAAAGAAAACAAATGAAGACCTTTGTTTCCTCATTTGGGGGTACAGGGCGGAATTTAACACCGGGACCTGGTAAAATAGTGCAGGCCTGTATGTGTTTATATCTGGGAGCGCAGTATTTGGTAAACACAGTGCTTCCGCTACGGGTCGGCATGCGCAGCTGTGCAAAACGTGAACACGTGTAGCCGCATTTTGCAAATTCATCGGTGTGTTCTTGCTGCAGTATGAAAGGACGTCGTTGGAATTTTCAGAGGAAGTTCACCGTTTAGTCCAACGGTGAATCCAACGGTGGTTCACCGTTGAAAGCAGTGTGTAAGGGGTATAAGAGAAGGATACGTTGTCATGAAACCTCCTGAAGCCCCACAGTGTGGTTACTTTACTGCCCGCTACTTGGGGAAGTTTTTATGCAAAAATAAGTGCGTTGAGTCCACAGAAACATTCTTGGACTATTACGAAAACTTTCCTTTCCTTCATTGTGCATTATAAAAGGGCATCTAAGGCTGGCAGATACCTGTATATGGTCACCTGAGAGCTCTGGATTGATTATATAAAATGGGGCAATGGCGTAATGCTTTTACCTGACATCCAAATGATAACATAGAGTATGACGCCGAACACTTTACAACTATTGTATTTTTACTAATTTTGAACGAAAATCCAGACGAACACCTTCCAGCAATGAAAATGGGAGGGAGGGGGAGAACAGGTGCAGTGAGGTGATATTAGACCACCATGAAAGTCAGTGAAAGGTGTATAGCAAAAGGGGTAAAGGACTAACAAGCGCTCTTCAGAATGCTTTTTCGTCGTAAGTGTATTACCAATCACCATCAATACCGATAACGGCTGCGCGCAAAGCGCTTGGTAGAATATTTTTGGAAAATGTATAACGGCAAATACAACCTTCCACATCATGCTACAGATTGGATTGAAAGATCCCACATTGATGTGAGGCCCCTGCAGATGTTTGGAGGCGTACATTTGTTTATCGGAAAGCGTTGTGATTAGAATAGTTCCATGTATTATTACTTTAATGGTGGTCATGTAATAAGACGGAGTACAAACAGTGACGAATGCGCACAAAGCGCGCAGAAATTTTTCATCAAAAAGATTTCCATGACAAAACCTGCATTCAGACTCTCCATAGAGACACTTTCAATTACCAACAAATCTACATGCTACTCGAAAGCCAGTCTTTTACCTGCATGGTAATTCGTAAACAGCTTTCAACTCATGCTGCTTTGCTTCTCCGAAAGTTGCTATGGGGAGATATTGATAATGAGAATAACACTGAGGTAAGGTTTGAGGCGCGCGGAGCGCCCGAAAATTTTATTAGTTTGCGAAGAATTTGCGAAAATTCTGATAGTTTGAGAAACATTTGTGATAGGATATGATTACAATAGATCCATCACTCGGTCGAAAACACACCTCACCATACCCCTACAGACATTTTATAGCTTAAAAACCTTTTTGGATCAATTTGAAATTTTCCCGTCTTTTCTCGCCCCTCTTTTTCTTTTCTTCCTTCATTTTTTATCTCCCCTCTTCTCTTTTTTTATTTTTCCTCATTTTTCAATGGGAGCCCCGTTGGATACGCCACTGAACTGACTCACCCTCTCCTGTGCAACTTCAAATCGACCGATCGATGGTCCAAGATAGGTTATTAAAACTTCAATATGATCGAATTGTGATTCTATAGTCTGTTTCGTGGGCATCAAATCGCAAATGAAATAGTTAAATACTTCGTTCAGGCTCGTTGGGTCACATGGTAAGCCTATAATCTAATGTATATACTAACTCCACATAATTTGCCTTTCCAGTTGAGATAGAATGTAATAAATCTTAACTCAATCCACTTAGATGGTGATTCTCAAACGCAACCTTTCTGGCCGCATACGGCCCCATGCTCGGTGGGTGAGGCCCCTGAATTGACTTTATGAAATATGTGTGTTTCCTTTGGGATTCATGCCGAGAATTCCCAAGAGAGTGTCACTTTTGCCAATACCCCCGACTCTTTGTCGCACGTGCGGCAAGTATGCATTCTGAACACTTGTCGCACGTGCGACAGTGAGTCTGTCATTGCCTGAGAGAATGCCATTTTGTCAATAACCCCCGACTTCTTGTCGCACATGCGACAAGGAGTCATCCATTTCCCATGGAATAGCATATGAGAATGCCGTATTTGGCTGTTATTTTGTCAAAGGTTTGGCAAGAAGTTATGCCAAAAGAAATGTCCAGATAGAGGTAGAAAATTCATTTTGAAAATGGAACTTGTTTTAAACAAAATCACACCACAAGAAAACTGAAGCAAACGTTGGAATAAGGGCCAATAGTCTATGCTGACATGTATGTCATATGATGTACTTTGAATTAACTACTTTACTCCTTCCAAGTTTGTTGTCCTGAAATGGTGCTAGGTTACTGATGCAGTAGACCGGCATATTTCCTGTTCAGTCATATCTAGCCAAGATTGGATATTTTGTCTTAACTACCCTGTTGTTTTGAACGCGGTGGCATATGAAGTTGTGCCTTGCTGGGTGTTTGAATTTATAGTGACAAAGCTGAAAGCAAACTATATCCTTGAAATTTAATTTTTGGGTGAGGTAACTGCACAATTCAAAAAAGTGTCATAATGAACGTGTAATGATTGTTTACGGAAATTTATAATATAAAATCTTTTAATATACTTGTAGAAACAAAACCAAATGCAAATGCTGAGTGTCATAACCTTAGGATTCGTTTGCGACAGTTCGTTTGAGGCTCGCTGTTTCCGAAGCTTCTGTGAAATGAAAAAGAATCATTCAATCAACTTTTAGTTTTTGTTTCTACTTTTTGGAATAGGGTGCTTGACCTTCTCTGGCTGGGTTACTGTTCTAAAATTTACTGGCCACTAGCACAGTGACTTCGTCCGTTTTAGGGTGCAGTTTTCCGTAGCCAATTAGGGAGCCAAATGTTTCCCGTATACCACAAACCTACATATGTTGGACATCGAAATATTCATATACTTATGACTAACGAATGCTTAAGGCAGAACTGTAGATAAAAGGGTGGCGACAGGGGGCATGAGATCCGTTAGGGAAGGCTGCCCACCCAGGTAACTTCCAGTTTTGTTGGGGGAGCCTATGGTAATAATGATAAAGTACTTCTCAGACAACGACCAGCCGAACAGACGGGTTTCCCAGTTTTGCCCCTCAGGACTGCATATTCATCCACAGAAACCCACAAGGCCTTCAATGGAACCTAAAAATTTTCGGTGCGCTTCTCGCCCAAAAAACTCTCCTTCACCCGCCCTTTCGACAACCCGTCACATTTCGACAGGCAAATTATTTAGCCACCCGTAATTTTTAGCACAACCTTGTGGTTTAAAGTTCAATTTCCTGCAATCTAGGGAGCTTGGAGGCCAATTTTCTTCCTTCGCAACAATCATGGTGGGGCTGTAAAAGTGCAGATTGCCCCCCCCCCCTTATGGAATCACTTCCAATGAAAACTTTGAACCTTTGGGGCTCTGTCACTGCACTGTTTGCCATTGACATGGCTTTAGTACGGATTGCGTTCTCGCATGTCCTCTCTCTATCCTCCCCTGCGGCCCTCGACCTCAACCCAACCTATGAATTTGACCCTCACCCCCAGAGAGTTTGAAAATCACCGTCATAGAGGATACAAACATAAACAGTCCTTGAAGCTGAAGTAGAGATGACTCAAAGTATGATACTAGTCTAACAAATATGAGTAAGTTTCAGATATGTTTTAGGCTATCCGTCCTCCCCAGTGCCAATTCAATATCAGTAAGCTAGGCCTAACAAGCATCATGATATCTCGACACTCCAACACTGAGGGGAATTCCCGGCCTTGGGTTAGCGAGATGCCATTAAGAACTGTTGTTAAGTGATGAATGACCATGCCTATAGTTTTCCAGAATCTCCAAGACGTTATTTCTGAAGCAAAATCTTACCCAAATGACAAATGTAAAAAGCGCCCTCGATTTTGCTTCCTACCAGGGAAACGTTTAATAACGTCTTGACCAAGACTAGTTACTAACCGGTATAGCACCCAGTTTCTACTTCAATTTCATAACTATTAATAAGGAAGGTAAGGGAAGAACGGAAAGTCATGGCAATATTTAAGCCGAGTTCAACCAGCAATAGGAGCATAATGAAACGGGAAGTTCAACTCTTTAACCAAAATGTCTTCCAGGTTCATGCTATTTTCCATGCCTTTCACATTCCGTCGAAAAGTGTCTTGTTTTGAGATCTCATGTTTTAGTAATTTTAACATAAGGTTAAAATCGCTTTGCTGCGCTTGGAAAAAAATGTAAAATAGAGGTGCAGTTTGTTGTTTATCGACAGCTAGCTAGCACAGTAGCACTCATAGGCATATGTACTCTACTTAGGCTACAGTGTACGTGATGCACTATAGACCAGTGGTTCTCCAAGTGGTCCCTACCGCCCGGGGGGTGGGGTTGGGAAGTCTCAGGTGGGCGCTACAGAGTACACGGGGAATATGGTGGCATTGACACTGATGTGGGGGTCCCTGGCGACTTTGACACATCACTGCAGCGATTTAGGGCACAATAAGGCATCCAGGGGGTCTATTTCCCTCCGCTTCTTTCTTTCTCAACCCCCCACCTTTCCCCCTCTTTCTGCCTAAAATAAATTAAATACATTTTGTGACCCCAAATTATCCAAAAATGGCATTAAAAATTTAATAACTCCACCTTAGGTTCAAGTTCAATTTCTTCCTCGTTTATTTTATATTGTAGGGGGAGTGGGGCATTGGGACAGTTCAAGATGGTGGAAGGGGTCTAAAAAAGTTTGAGAACCCCTGCTATAGACTATCTGACAAAACCGAACCTCGTCGCCAGTAAGAATATAAACATTGCACTTGATAACGAAAGTCTGATTTCAGCAATGGAAAAAAATATTTTACGACACCAGTTGTTAAACTCATAAAGATGTCAGCATGAATTCAATGCTTGTTTATATGGGAACGCATGGTAATTCGAATCAATCTTTGTAAATTATGTTTCGAAAACGTGTACACAGATTACATACATGAAAGTCATATGTGGGACGAATTAATTAATTATATCATCAGTATAAATTTTACAGACTGCTGTCTATAATTCATTCATTTAAAACTTGAAAGGTGCTGGGCTAACATTCCTTTTAGCTGGGTTTTTTTTTAAAACGACCGAAATCAAGGCCAGCAGCAACATTCAGCCTTGTGTCTTATAAATGCAAATATTTTGTTCACTAAAATTTTGCCTAAAATCAGGGCCCCTGTCGTCAGGTTTCTAAAATTACTGAGTGAAAACGGGGTAAAAGAATTCATGATCTAGATTTTGCCATTTTCTTAGATAATTTTATGGCCATCTTAGACATAGCTAATGAGGATTAAAGAACAACCTGAAACTAGAAATAATTAGGGTTGCATCCCCCTGCCCCCACTAGCTCCGACGGCCCTTTGTTATAAGATTTTTTACGTACCTCAGACATTCCGCCCATCGTTCTGGAGAGGTGTTAACTATATTAAACTTGTAGTTTACGTTGTTATTATCAGTCATGGGACTGAAAACAGTTGGGCCTCTCCAGGGCCGTCGGAACCAGGGGAGGCTGGAGGGGGCTGCAGCCGGCATAGTTTTTTTAAATGCAACAGAAACGTCCAAAAATGAATGACGCAAAATTTAATATAATGAATATCATTCTAAAAGTTACATCACCTATCATTCAGTCCATCCGTATTATATAAAAACAAATGACGTATCATTTCTTTTATTCGGTCAATAAGGAAAAATCGTTTATGAAAAGATTTGAAAATAGCGACTCAATGTCGTACGACGTACTAAATTTGACTTTCTGCGTATTTTTGGAAATCTAAACGGTCAATACATGATGAAGTTGTGGAATTTTGTTGTGCTTTATCTTAAGTGACTGATTATTCACAATGGCGTAACTCCTATGGGCTCGGACCGTGCTGAGCCAGGGTCCCCGACCAAAAGTGGGCCCCCGCTACACTGATGCACAGAAAAAAGATAGGCTAAGTAAATTCAAGGTCTAAGAAATTGGAATTGCATCTGCAATATTCCTTGCTTCAGGAATGAAAATGAGCTCCAGTTCATTGGACATACCAGTAATAAAGTAAAGTTTTCGCGCGCTACGCGCGCGTGCAGCCCCATCGCGCGACCGTGTTTACTATCAATACCGTCTCAAACATATTCTCATTATTCAATGGTGAGGGTTCTACAAGTACGCCGATTGCTCTTATGCATTGGAATGCAAAGTAGTGGAATTCAGGGGGAAGACTCGCCTTCAAGCTGATACATTTTGTTAGGTATTAAAAGTGTGTCAGGGCAGTCTCCAGGCAAATTTTGTTATGGGGACGATTTTCAATGCAAAATTTCGGCGAGCTTCTAGCGCATTTATCAAGGTACACACTCCATTATCTTATAACCATTATTGGGGCAACAATACATTATTGTAACCAAAACACTTTTCCGAAAAATGTACAACTCCGACCTCTTCAGGGACCCTGCATCAGTAGAGAATCTTAGAGCAATATATAGCATATACGGTAACATTCGAAGTTTGCATTTGTCGTTTCACATTTTTATAATGAGTGTCATATATAACAGCCAAAATATCTCTAAAAAATTATTATTTCTATGTTTTCCGGATTGGTTTATGTGACGTACTCAGCAAAGGCTAACAAGACCTTAAGGGGAAAGGGCTTTTGGCTGAAAAGCCCTCCCCCATACGGGTAAAATGAATGTTATTTTGGGGCTACACTTTAAAGGCAAGTCGTTATAGTTACAGTTATTTCTTTAGAAATTGTAACTCGTTGCAGTTACTAGTTACAATGTTGAAAAAGTAAACAGTCACCGTTTCTTTTGACTGAAAAGTAACTGGCTACATTTCAAAAGTAACTAGTTACTTCAACGTGAATGTACGGTACAGTGAATATATGGTTCGTAAGAAGTGTTTCACAAAGGAAAGAAGTGATCCCAGCTGATCTTCACTGGGGATCCAGGCAGAGGCTCTGAACTCTCATAATGTGGCAGCAACTCAAAGTACTGGGTCGGATCCTACCCAGACTATTTGTTAGACGAACTTTGGTTATAGCCAAAACTTTTCCAGTTACTATACTGTACTTCTTTGAGGATGGAAATCTTTACAATCCTGTCAAAAAGTAGGATAGTTCAGACAGGTTAACGGCTCTTAGAGGGAGGGGTGGAGCGGTGTTTTAGCAGTAATTTCAGTCTTCGCCCATCGAATGCATAAATATGGTAATATGATTCTCCATATTTGTTAACAATAAAAATTTTAAAACCCCACGGTCAAAGATTGGGCTAAGTGATATTTCCTAGAGCATAAATATCACGTTTTACAATGTACCGATATCCAATGCATAAAATGTTGAGACTGTGTAGTTTACACATGCAGACCATATGCGCCCGTAATTTCTTACAAAAGGTTAAACTTAAAGTCGGACCTTTCTCCTTCCTCTTTTAATTAGCTTTGTTGGGACTTTTAACGTCATTTGACCTTTTGAATATTCTGCTGCTTCCTTTAACTAACTATTGTTCCAGTGTAAGGAGTTACCAACATTACAAAGAATATGATATAGCCTAAATTCATACACTTGATTCATCACATAAGGATACCATTGGCCTACATGTTAGATAAGATACATAAATGGACGCAGGGTGCTTACTAACGCTTGGCACCGTATAATAAACTGGGCTCCAGAGCACGAATTCGGATTTGTCCAACTCAGTACCGGTCTCGAGTTCGTTTTACTATACAAGAAACTTGCTAACATTCATCACACTCACTGGCAAGAGTGCTGTAGCACACCCAATCGATTGCAGTCTTGTACGCCCAAAGTAAAACCAGATCAATTTTCGGGGTAGCTCATCCCACTCGGGAATGGATTGAATTGAACGTATCGTATCCACACCGTCCACCCAACAAAATTGGTCACATCTCAAATCTTTTACTAATAGATTGCGTGAGATTGCACTCTTAAACAAAAAAAATCACTATAACTCTAGTTGATTTCTTTGTCACACTCGGGACGCAAAATATGGTGAAAAGGGAAGTTAAACTGTAGTTGATGTTCATTGGGCTGCCTGTTAATGGTCTGGTGACACGCCACCAAAAAAAAGTTTTTTCACTTGTCAGTTAAAGAATTAAGTCCTCCAATGAAAGATCCGTTGGAATTATTTCAGTATCTTTTACCGTTCTCGAAATATACGTCTTCAAATTTTGGTTTTTGAAGAAACTCATTGCCTATGCAAAAATAATGATGTGGAGTGTTGCAACGTGTTAAGATTTCTTTTGTTAACCCTTCATAAATTATCTCTTTATAACCGATCAGATAACATCAGTTTGGTGAGTTTAATCAATATTTCTTAGAGAAACAGTTTTAACTTTCAAAAAGGATAACAATGCTACCAGTGTCCTTGAATTCAAATTGAAATAAAAATGCCTAAGATTTACCGTATATGGTATGTCCATGTTTCAATGTTTCATATTTGCATATTAAGCTGATGTTTATTAATTTATCCTGTAAAATGGTCAATATTTGATGGATTCAGGGATGGCGCCAGGGGGGACAGGGGGCTACAGCCCCCCCCTCCGTCGGGAAAGTCTAGCCCCCCCCCAAGTCGGGGCAGAAAAATGGGTGTCGTCGGGGAGCAGGAACCTAGATTTTTTTGTTTTGGAAAAAGAGCAAAAAAGAATGCAAGAATGCCGACGGGAGTCGATTTCCAAGAATTGAAGTGCAAAAAAGGTCATTGAAAATTCGGGCTCAGACGGCCCAGCCCCCCTGTCGGGGAACCCAGCCCCCCCCCCCGTCGGGCAAATCCTGGCACCCCTTGGATGCATTTTAATGGGAATTGCAGCTATTTTCTTGATTTTTAATATTATCGAATATCCAACAATGTAATTTTCATGTCACCAGATCATAAAGTTAACCCTTAATGACCCACTTTTTTAAAGGAGCAAGGAGCATAAAACCATCTACCATCGTCTCCATCTTTCGGACCTTTTCATCAGAGAGAACCATGTCAGTAAGTAAAGTGAAAAGAATTGGTGTGCAAAAGAAGGGACATTGTACACATAACATCGATATTTATTTTATTACGAAGGAAAGCGGATGAATACAATCCCACTCGAAGAGGGCTGAAAAATATAAATAATTGAAATGATCACGTAGTTATGATCATTATGTTACCCCACACTTGATAAGAAATGTGTTACTTTGTAAAAAAAAATGCAGTGGCTGCATTGTCGCAGCAGGGCAAGATATACATGATAACGAACTACCCTTAGTTCACAAGGAGGTTCGACATCAGAGGGGTTCGAAATTAAGAAACGAACCCATCGACAAGCAACTCGAACCCTCTCGTCCTCCGTTCGTATCAGTCTGTCTTGAAAACATGATACTGTGTTATCTGATGGCCTATAACATTGGAAAACTCAAGGAGACTGATGGAAGAGATACAAATGGATGCCATTTCAAAAAATTTAGATTTTCGTTCCAGCAGTAATTCTTTTAGGGGTGAGTTTAGGTGCATTTTTTTCCGAATAAAGAGAGGTTCTTTATATCTGCATAATTTTAATCACACCTTGAAAACTCATTTTATAGTGTTGCTACGTTTTTACGAGCGAATAGCGAAGTATATCTGTCGTGTTTTGGACTTGCAACAATCATCAGATCCAATATGGTGATATTTCTCTTGTGTTGCTTTGTCCTGTACTTCTTGTACAATATTGTAATTTTTATAAACGGTAATTAATGCAAGTTAAGTGACAAAAAATGATAGTTAATATAAATTGCAGAAAAAAATATGCTTTTCTACCTCCCGAGTGACTGTCTTAAGTTTAATTCGAAGCTTCATCGCCTCGTTACCGTTTTTTAGACTACTACTACAAGCAACTTGCATACTCTCCCCCAACAAGTACTATTTTGATTCAGAACTAAGCAATGGTATCAAGCAACTAGTTTTAAAGGATCCAGTGAATACAAAAATTAGGTTATCGTTAAAATGAAGTCACAGTAATCACAAAATACGTTTTTGATTTAGAGTATTTCGTACAAATCTAGGGTTTCCTAAGGCTTAGGTTATGTAACCCTACCAGCTTATTGCGTATTCATATCAGTGATGGCAATCTACGGAATAGATGCATTACAAAGTAGTCTGAACGACGTGGAGTGCGAGAGCTCAGCTGACTGCTTATACCGTACTATGAGTTTGATAGAGCAAGGCATAGAGCAGATTCGTGTAGCCCACTTTTTGTGCTACCACACAGGAATATTTTTCAGATTGAGAAAAGCCTCAATAGTCAATACCGCTTTAGCCTACATCCATGTCATTGCTGCCGAAGCCTCCACAGTACACACTGTGTCGTTCATGGCTACCAAAGGGGGATTGCTGGACTGTTGAACTATCCCCAGTTAAACATGAAAGTGCTACCTTAGAATGTGTACTTCCCATCGTTAAAGACAATAAAAGACCACCCTCCACTAGATGCATAACTCCATCACATTTGTTAGTTTTTATTCACGCGCCGTACAGGGGGCAAATCATGGGGGAAACCATATGGTGGGGGAGAATTGCCATTTTCGCCCCCAAAAATTACCTTGGAGCATTTGCGTCATTGATTGATCGATTCCTGTCGGAAAAATCCTGGATGGCTGACATTCTTCAAGCATTCAATGGGTGTCAACAGGCTAAGGATTTGGGGACATTTCCCTCCCCGATATCGTGTGATTCATCCCCCAGAACAGTGATAAAAATGATAGGCATAGGATGTTCAAGTTTATATCGCAATTCTCCGTGCGATTGGTTTCATAGGGGGTGTGGTGAGGTATGTTATTCATTGTAGGCCCCTATTCAATTTGTCTCGAGTAGTATGGTCAGATTAACACTGACGTTTTGACTTGATTTACTACAGGTTAGAAAGCCACTCAAGGTTTATCTGGGAACCGTGGCTATAAGAACGTGAGTGGACATGGCAAATGTTCGCCTGTTTTCGACTAGTGCCCAGATAATTACGGGGCAGGTATGTGCTATTTAGCATACCATCTCACCCTGTTCCGTGCTCCCAACACTGACATTTAGATCCCTACTCCAACTGACTTGAGTGTGCTGTCCAGTGTTTGAACAACTTTCTGGAAAGAACCAGAAAATCATTTCACAGGCAGCATTATCGTTGTTTGGGTTTGTGCTGTCAAATGCCAGTTAGTAGGTAGGCCCGAAAAGGTTTGACACCTGTATGTATGGTGAATTTGATACATGGTGCGTATTCATTTTGGTATCCCAAGCTACACCCACATCAGTTGGTAGACCACATTACTATACGGTAAGTGGCGCTCATCATTGGATGCTTTGTGGGCTCTGTTTTTTTTTTTGTTTTTTGTTTTTTTTTCTTTTACTACTGATCGATACTAGTCGGTGTGGTCATCGGGAAGTCAGGAAAATGTATTTCTGAGACAATATCTCTCACAATACAAACTTCCAGAGCAAGAGATCGCAATAAAGGCGTTGTTTCGAAGGACATCAAACGACCCGGCAAGTGCCATTTCCGGCGATGTGGGATTTGGTGGCGCTCGTAAATTCGCCCATCCTCAAACAAAAACACAGATTTGCGCCCCTGACGTGCGGTGCTTTACAGAGTTCTTATGTTAATTAAATTTTAATGTCATTTAGCTTATACTGTTGGCGCATTGGATAGAGCATTCGACTTTCACTTTAGAGGTATGAGGTTCGGTCCCCATCACAGCACAGATCAGTCGAAATTCTTCCTCCTTTAGTTTAAGATTCGCGAGTGTGAATGCCTCGCATTCTGGTTCTTTAATGTGACAAATTATAACTAGGTAATGGTATATTTGCTATATATTTTTTACAAAGTCGGGTACTATAGGGTGGTCACACCGGAAGTTGCGCTGTTCCGCATCGTGGTTGAAACTTATAAAAGTTCCACCCACGGCAGATTAACCAAAACTGCTGACTAGCTGCTTTGCAACATGTTTTTCATAGATGACAGGTACCTAACAATTCATCATCTTGTACTGAGGTTACAAAGAATTTTCCTGATGACAACCACTTGTTGAACTTGTCAAAGAGTTGTCTCAACATTTCAATACTAGTAATAGTTTCGTAGAAACACATAGATACAACTAAGAAAACGGGGTAGAACAATGGGAAATGTAGTTTGCTAGCAAATCCAAGGACCTATCATTCTCAAAATAGACAAATGGACTGGGTAGGTACAAAAATAACTTTGAACCAAAGTAGAAGGCGTCCTAAATGCCATATAGACAAAGTGACTTATCCACGGTATGCAAAATAAAAATAAAGTTGGAAACGTTTTTCGTCATTTCTACCAACACAACTAGTTTTCAAATTTATGCATAAAGCCAATTTATTGCAACACTTAAGGAGAGTATCTGTTTCACTGCACGAAAGGTAACATAAGAACACAATGAATGTCTCACTCTCTTTTCCTGATTACTCTTCTAGATGATTGGAGAATATGATCACATCAATAACTTCTTTATTCGTTTCTTGGCACTCTGGTACATCAGCCAAGCTTTCTTCGTCTTGTACCATCGTAATTCAACTGACAATCGCTTTATATGTGCTCTTTTAAAAAGTCAAATAGTGGTAAGTCTGTTACTTCCTGCTTTTAATAAATCCCGATGTTTACATAAAAAAATACACCAAGCATTTTACTGAATAATTTACAAATAGGCCTACTAAAATAAATTCTTATCTACTAAGTTGATAGGATAAACACATACTCTGTATCAGTAGGGATACGTGTAGCCCTTGAACAGGACTATATGCTAGACACACCTTTTTACTCCGTCAGCACTAGAGTACATAGTAGGTTTTACAGTTAACGTAGTACACGGACCTATTTAAGGACTGTGCGAAGGCTAGGCTATGCCTAGTATCGACAACTTAATCAAGTTGGATATCAACTGAACCATAAGTGTCGATGCCATTACCATTCATTGGCTCAAACAGTGAAACCTCCTGACTCTAATTTGAACATGTGAGCATTTGCTCCCTTGACAAGGACTTTGTCCAGACTGCCCCTCAGTTGATTGCCTTCTTTTTGCCACCTACTTCTGAAATCCTGGTCTCGCCGCTGGGTAACGCTAGGAACTTTATAGAGATATTGTCAAGGATCGCACAAGTTATTAGAAAGAAACACCAACGTAGCATGTTTAACTTAGAGAGACTAGCAGTTACACCCAAATTTCTGGCAAAACGTGCGGCTCTACGTTCGCTCTGCTGCGAAGGGAGGTTCAAAACAGAGGGCCAGACCACCCCCTACAGACCATCGTGCTCCACCAGAAAATGGGTTGCTGGTACCAGCCTTGATAGAAAGATTGCACCCCACAAAGGCAACACTTATGTATAAGCCAGTGTTGTAATGACCCGAGTCACTGACTCAACTCGAGTCAGACTCGAGTCACTATTTTTGATGAGTCGACTCGACTCGACTCGAGTCAGTTGGGTCGAAAGACTCGACTCGAGTCGAGTAAGAAGTTTGACAAAGTGCAAAAAACTCTACTAGAATCGAGTCAGTACGTGGAAAAGACTCGATTCGAATCCAGTCACTATGCTGGATGACTCGACTCGAGTTTTTTCTCACCATAACTCGAGTTAAACGTATCGGCAATAATGTTGGCAGTAAAAAATAAAAATATCCGGTTTTCGCACTAGCCGATAATATGCACAATATTGCATACAGCGGTTTCATGTGGACACGCGCCAGTCTTAATATTCTAGTGGAAGTACTGGCAGACATGGCTTGCATTGCCAACATCCGGGCTTTCGTATACTGACTGTGTTTATACATATTGTATCTACGATCATTTTTGTTCTATTGTAGATTGTAAATCGATATTCCAGTTTTTCAGAAATTGTGAATTTAAGTTATACAAGATCATGAAGTCGAGTTCAGTTCAGATAAACATAGTGACACGTCCCTGTCGGCTACTAAAGGCATAACGAGAAATGTTTCTGCATAATTTAGCAACAAAATAAGAGAAAATTGCATGATTCCGAACAATTGGACAAATCTGTATAAAAAAATATGCTAACGTCTACCGGTGTACGCATTCCCTTGGTAATTTCATATCACCCATCAGTACGCCCCATCATATGTGACATATACAAGACTGTAGAGACCCTTCGGCAAGACCCCTCGACCCGTAATCTTTTCCCCGAATCTCCCATTATTGCCTTCAGAGTTGAAAAGAATATTGCCAATCATTCAGTTCGGGCTTCCCATCCACTACAGCCCACAGAAAACACCGCAGGAAGATTCCCATGTAATCGCAATAGATGCAACACATGCAAATGTGGTTGACAAAAACACCCTTATCAACATTTTGGGTCCCAACGGTAACAGATTCACTGTTCACCAACACTTTACCTGTAAGCTTCCACTTATATGGTTTACATTTTAGTTTGTGGACGTTGTAACTGTCTGTATGTGGAAGAGAGCAAACGTCGCCTCGCTGACCGAGTAACTGAACACCTTAGGTCCATCAAACAAAACCTTCAAGGTTATCCGGTAGCTACACATTTCAATCCCCCCCCCCATCACTGTGTCCGATAAAGAACCTGACAGTTACCGCAGCCATAATGTGAAGAGGTTCCGACCGTGATCACCTGACTGTCAAAAAACCGGCTTATCATGAAGCTCGGAACCCTCTCCCCACACGGTCTTAACGTTAGAATGGACCTTTTTTAACTTGC
>WURT03355935.1:0-23856 GCA_009936505.3 Holothuria glaberrima | reverse complement strand
AGGTTGCCTAGATGCAAAATGGTGATATGTCTGGGATATTTTTTGAGCTGCTCATATATGGCTGGGAAATGTCGATAATTTATAGTGAACTCTAATTTCTGGTTAGGTGAAAGAAGAGAGTAAGAAAATACGTTGTCAACAAACCTCCTGAAGACCCGCCCCCCTTTCTTTTTGACTTCGTTACTGTCTTTTATTTAAACAAATTTTTAGCAAAAATACGTGCCTGGAGTCAACAGGAACATTACTGGACTATAACGAAGATTTTCCTTCCTTTCATTGTGCACTATAAAAGGGTATCTAAGGCTGGCAGATACCTGGAAGCTCTTGATCAATCATGTAAAATTGGGCAAAGACATAATGTTTCTTACCTGTCGGCATCCAAATGATAATTTAGAGTATGACGCCACGCACTTTACATTTATCGGATTTTCACTAATTTTGAACGAAAACTCCAGACGAATGGCTTCCAGTTTGATAGGACTAAAAAGCGCATTTCAGAATGCTTTTTTTGTCGTAAGTGTATTAACAATCATCTATACCGATAATTTTTGAAAAATGTAGGCTATATTGTTCAACTACGTACTTTCAACCTTCCACAGTATGCTACAAATTAGATTGAAAGATCCCATATTGATGCGAGGCGCTAGGGATGTTTGGAGAAGTATCTTAGTTTTTCGTAAAGTGTTGTGATCGGAATAGTTCCATGTATAATTACCTTAATAATGGTAATGAGATGAAGCGCAAACTGTGACGCATTAACTAAGATGTCAAAGGACAGTTTAATTCGATTTTACGTGAAGAAAATAGTGTTTGGTATTATGCTCACTTGATCTAGTTGGAAAATAGATACAAAGTTGACATAGGCTCAGTCGGAAAAATATGCTAGACTGAGGAATCAAAAATTCCAACTGGTATTTTCGATTTTCCGACTACCGTCGCTCTGACGAACTTGGGGGGTGCACCCCCACACCCCCCGGTCGCGACGGCCCTGTTTGCAACAGCCAGTAATCAAGTGCACTGTTTGAAATGACCAAGACGTAAGGTCTGCCTGGCCCTCTAGCAGTCTAGCTAGAGTGCTCTATGCATTTTGTAAGCATCACGCCCAGTTGAGAAGGAATGACCTATGCAAAGCCCAATCATACATCACTGTGTATATGGCGTGTAGAGAGTTTTGGATAGACCTACCTCCTAGATTACAGAAGATAACCCTTCTCATTAGAATACAGTATAGATAATAGACGATATATTTGGTCATTTTGTTATTTGGGCTTAAAAATAACACGTAGTTTGGATGTATTGCAAATATTGGTGCAAAAGTGAAGTGAATTAACGGGTATGGTAGTTCCGCCACTGGTTTCGTACCGTGGCTACGGTGGCTCCCTCTGAATTCAGCCTGAAATACTCTACCAAAAAAGTACAACGTAATTTTGTGGGGCCCCTTTTTGTAGGCACTAGGCACGTGCCCCACTGGCCCATGCTTACACCGACCCTGAAGAGGTGGCTGTCTTCAGCTGTTCAGTTTGTGTATATTGCGATTAATTAATAGTGAAGTAATTTTTACTTAATGCCCACAACTCAGCAAATACCCTATATTTTCGCGGGCATTCGTCCTCTGGACTCCAAGGGAGCATAGACGTACGTATGGGAAGACACTAAAAAGAGGGGTTGGGGTGTTTACTGTGAAATTTTACCTAATGACAATTTAATAATTTTTTGTAGTTTGTCCTGGAATTTACCATTTTTGCCCTGATATCGACATTTTTTATCCAGGGAGCAGCCACCCCACGTTCCCGTGCCCCATACGCCTATGCAGGGGTGCACTGCCTCTGGACCCCACCAGGCACCTACGTATAGGACCCTTAACCCCACGCCATTGGGAATTCTCTTTGCACTCCAGAATGGAGGAAATTCGTCCCCGTTGGGTTTACCTGTCCTGTCCACCTCACATTTCAAAAGCAATCTGCACCCTTGGATAAAGTGGTTATAGCACCTCTTCAGTTTATGTCATATTATACAAAAACCACAAAAAAGGCCAATCATAACTGAAATGAAAGGTATTAGGAATTTTAGGAGTACATACGGATTCCCTTCACTTGTTTGCAACATTACTCTTATTTCCCTCATATTTCCCAATTATTTTAACAGTTTATTTTAGAAGCAATCCTCGTACATAGGGGTAACTTTTTATCCGAAAGTGAATTAACAAGTGAATATTCATAAGCGGTTTTCATACGTTTCCCCCTTCCAGACCAGTAAGATAATGTGTCTTCAAAGAAAACCTCTACTTTTTTTTCTTGACAGGTCAATCGTACAAAAGTCTTGCATATTTAAACCGAGTGTCACCGGCGTCCATATGCACCATTATCCCTGAAAAATGTACAGCGATATTTGAAGCGTTGAAGAATACACACATGAAGGTAATGCTATATAATTTTGATTTGTTCTTTGCCGTAGCCTAGCTAAAGTGGGAAATGCCTGCCTTTTGAGTTCCCGGGCTGGTTGATCACCCTATTTCCACGCCAAATGTAGAGGTATTTCTAGCCTAAAAAATCATTTAATGAGGAACTTTAAAGGGAGGATACATTTGAAAAGCGTCCTCTATTTGAATAAACATTGTTTCTTATTTTTCAAAACAAACACTGATTGTGCATGATAAGACTTGGTGCCTTTTTACTTTGAATAAAACTTTCCCAATTGATTGGTTAAACAGTTTGAAAAAACAAAAGACCGCTCATTAATGTGAGGCTATGACATCATATGTGCTTGCTTCAAATTCACTTTTTGTTGAAAAAATCTTGAGAACGACACATCGAAAATTTCACCAGAATGCTTAGAATAAGGATCCCTCTAACATATTGAAACTTGATTTGAGCTTAGATCCTTCTTTCAATCGATCAATTTCTTGCCATATAACACGTACAGGAGATCCGTTAAGCAATTTCACAAAAATATCTTAAACATTATGATTTAATAAGAAGAGAAAAGACGCACTTGTGAAACCTCAACTTGTCATGACGTATTACTGGGAACAAATTTATAACATTGCCCTTTTTGGAAAAGATCAAAACTGGAAAGTTTAAAAAACTTTAAAAAACCAAACAAAAATTACAAAGATGCAGAACAGATTATATTATTTTTTAAAAATCCAGCTTTCAAATTACATTGCTCATGCAGGGAGCTGTCACTCCCAGGCTCAAGTGCTTTTGATTTGGCAAAGTAATCTTGCATTCCATCAAAAAGCGACGTGTGAATTTTCATCTTTGTTACATTCTTCACCTGTTCATTTTTATTTTCCTCAATTCACCAGCAACAAACACCCCAAAAACGTCATTATCGTCTTCACTTCGAAGTTTGTCTCTATTGTTAGCCACCTTGGTTACCGATTTTAGAAGTTCCTCCATATTTTCATTTCCTTTTTTCCATTGACTCCCTATTCTTTTTGGGAGGGGTAGGCCCTGTCTGAGATATAAATTGGGGATAACCACATCCAAACATTTGACGTCATTCGAGTCAGCTTCGACCAGCAATTCCAGTTCTTCTGTATGAACTGTATCCCTCTTCTGTAAAGAAAATTGAAATTTTGTTAATTTTTCCATCAACATAATGTTTCTCTTTTTGTGTAGGTTCATAAAACTTTGGAAGGGTGGAAGAAAATAGCTGAAGGATTTCAAGCTAAGTGGCAATTCCCACATTGTGTAGGTGCCATTGATGGGAAACATGTAACATTGAGGGCTCCAAATAATTCAGGATCACAATACTTCAACTACAAGCACACATACAGCCTTGTGCTCATAGCCCTAGCAGATGCAGTGTCCAACTTCATCTACGTCGATGTTGGTTGCAATGGACGTGTGTCAGATGGAGGGGTCTTTCGTAATTGCAGCCTTGGGCAGGCACTCGAACAAGGAGACATCCAATTTCCAGATACTGAACCACTGCCAGGTTGTAATATAAAATGCCCCACTACATCGTTGGGGACGAAGCGTTTCCTCTCAAGTCCCATTTGCAGAAGCCATACACCTACAGAGCTCTGACATACGACCAAAGAGTATTTAATTATCGACTGTCCAGAGCCAGAAGGGTGATTGAAAATGCTTTTGGCATACTTGCCAGCAGGTTTCGCGTGTTTCTCTCACCGATTCCTCTTCAGCCTGAAAATGCCCAGAAAGTAGTCCTTGCGGCATGTGTGCTGCTCAATTTTTTACGACGACACAACTCGTCATCATCCCTGTACGAGCCTTCAGGAGTATCCGACAAGGAGGACTCAACAACACATCGCACGATTGATGGCACTTGGAGACAAGACTATCAGGAAACCTGCCTTCAAAGGTTGAATCCTCAAGGGTCCCATAACTACAGCTCTACCGCTAAAGAGGTCCGAGAGGACTACTTTCTTAGCGAAGTGGGGGCCTTTCAATGTCAAGACAGCATGATTTGAGCTTGATTCTTGTTTTAAAAACAATCAACAACGCAGACATCAATGTTTCTTTTTCTTTTTAAGTCTCTTTCAATAAACTGAATGCCTAGGTGTAGGGAGCGGGGACTGGGAGCTGTAGAACTTAGTCAAAAACGTGGTGGGCTGAGGTATGCTTTCCTCCTCACTACAAGGGCGAACACACCTTATTTGTTCCCTCTGTTAAAAGTGTCAAAGCTTTTCAGTAATATTGCTTCAAATTTGCACAATATGTCGCAATATTCCATCTAAGGACGCTTAAATATTCCAAAACTTCCCAAGGGGATCGCGACACCATCTCCCCAACAGACTTCTTCTACCTAAACAACGTTCTGCCCCACAGTGGAGAACAGCTTCCTACGCCTATGACTGAATGATACTTAATGACTAGTAATTGCTCCAAAATGTAACTGTAGAGCTCTACATTTTACAAGTTTCTTATTCCCTAAAAATATTTTTCATGTGTGAATGATAAGTTAAGGGGATATTCTGCATGATTTAAATTGTGAACATCTTATTCAGTTTGTCATTACTATTATTATAATATGCAGTTCCTCTACAGGCTCTGCATACTGTGCAGTAGCTTGGACCTTTCTGGTTTATTGTGCATAAGTTGCAGGACTTAGTGTCTTCCTTCAACTTTTAAAGTTGACAAATGATAAAACTGGGTTCCTATTAGTTTTATATGAAATTGTGTACTGTATTAACACTTTTAAGAGCAAAATTTCTTTTGTCTCCATATAGGTTTGCTACCTGGATTGTTTCACAGTATTTCCTGAGGAGGATCCATGGACCCCATGCATTTTGGACTCATCATCTTCAGTGTCCAATTTGAGAGCTTCACCCTTATCATCTCTTTCAGTCCAAACTCTGGCTTCCTTCACCCCAAGTCCACATTAGGGTGCAGACTAGTGTTAGCCTAGTCTCGCTGCGGATTGCTAGCCATTGAAATGTACCTGAAATTCTCTTCGCTAGCTCTCGCTATGGTTGTGCAGGCTCCTATCTAAGAACTTGTTACAGTATAGGCCTATACGTGCATTACAGACCTAGAATATGCTGCAACTGGCCTGGCAAGCTGTGCTTATAATCTATACAAGCTTCATATGCGATTTTACTGTACAACAACAAGGTTTAGTGGTAACTAGGCATTTGATAGCTCTATCCAGAAAATGTCATTAAAGCTCCTTACTCATCCTGTGTCTTCCATGAAGGAGGTTAGCTGCACAAGTGAAGTGTTTTTTTTTTTTTTTTTTCAAGTAAGGTAGCAACAAGATCTTACTTTGTAACTTAATGTATAGCAGAGGACTTTCAAACAGAACTATCACCAAGTGTACAAAACTTAGGAAAATATCAGGAGAAGCATATAGTAGGATACCATAAAATTACTTATGTACACACTAAATTATAAGTAATGTTAGAGTTGCCTTTGCATAAATAAACTGCTGTTCAGAGAGTGTGATGTAGCCTATTACAATTTACCGGCCTACTGTGATGTACAGACTAAAAAGCTATGGTAGTAAATAGGGCCTACAAATATACAACACACTAGTCCCCTGAATATTAATTTCAATCCAAGCTCTGTAATGTAACTGCATTTAAATGACTAGTCCTGCAGCAGATGACTAAATGACCAATTGATCTGTACATGATTACTCTTCAGTAAACTTAATACAGACACATCAGCAGCCACCAATTGACCAATGCTGCTTCACAGTTTATTTACAGCTGATTGAGGTGACTTATGAAAGCAACAAGTACCTTTGTAGCTGTTACTAGTACGTGGTGCTTGCTATCTAGCAGTAGTAAACTGAACCTTTTGTCATCCTTGGCATAGACCACTGTTGAAATCATCCATGCATGTCAAGTAGTGTAAGCAGTGTCTCCCTCTCTCCCTCCCCCTCTCCCTCTCCCCCTCTCTCTCTCTCTCGCTCTCTCGCTCTCTCTCCTAGGCTACTTTACCTAGGCTACTTTCATCACGTTGAAGAGTCACACGCTCGTCTCCGCAGTACGCACATAATACTCAGTTCAGAGTTTTAGGCCTATCCTACGCTATAGCTTATGGTAGGGCCTAGCCTAGGCTAGGCTATACTATAGCATACATATAGGCCTACTGTATGCTTGCACACTACGCGAGTGGTTTATCCCTTGGGAATAAGAAAACGACTAACTTTTTACCAAATAAGTAAAAATGAACACACTATCAATGCAACACCAATGCAAGTCGTAGCTCTGTAAGAAAGTGAAATATTCACGCTGTCAACCATTATTGTTTCTTTGACGAAGGCAAAAGGAATCTATGCAATCACAAGGGCCATTGTGTGTATGTATGTATGTATGTATGTGTGTATGTATGTATGTATGTATGTATGTATGTATGTATGTATGTATGTATGTATGTATGTAGACCCACAAAGCTGGTCTGTCGGATAAATTATATGCAGTAAAAATAGGATGATATGACTCTGTCAATTGGGTCCCCGTGAAAAGTAAAATACGAACAGTTTCGAGTAAAATGACGACACAATCCAAAGGCGTTATCCACCCATGAAAACATCTATGTTATAATTTGAAAGGGATCCATTTTGAACCTATTGTACAAGTTGACTCGTTCGTGTTCCGTTACTACAACTGGTTTACGTTTAATGATATTCTTACGGTACCTAGACATGACTTCATTGACGTCCCTGTTGCTGGTGTATTATGATGTAAGAAAACCATAGCGCCCTCTTTATAATTCATGGGAGTTAGGCCTTGTGTTCTTCCTATTAAGATATGATTAGGAAGTGAGTTTCCCGGATGTACATATTGTCCAATTGAAAAAGAGCTAGTTTCAATTGTGACATCTAATTGGTCATGTCTTGTTTGGCTCTCTACTGATTGGTGAAAACTGTCGGCTTGTTTGAAGGAAAATCGGCGATCAAGTCTAAAGCAAGGAAAAAAAATAAGTAATATAAAATAATTTGAATGCTCTGACGTTCTTTCATACAGGCTACAGCATTTTGAAAAAAATGAACGTAAAGCTAACCATAATGTAGCATCTTTGCCTTTTTCAAAGTCCTTCCGACTCTTTGGCCAAGAGACAAGGGGCGAACCCCGAAGGAGCTACGTCCCCGAAAGGACAGCATACGTCCCCGAACGGACAACTAAATTAATTGTAATGTAGCAATTTGTATACATGCCTGCGCGATCTATAAGACGACGTAAAGAATGTTCCCACGACATTTCCTGAACTGCTTCAGGAAAGTACAGTTGAACCATTTACAAGAAAGTCCAGTTAAACTGGTCCAGTAAGGTCCAGTAAAACTGAGCACAATAATGTCCAGTTGAACAGGTCCAGCAAAGTCCAGTTGGACTGGTTACAATGAAGTCCAATTGAACTGGTCCAGGAAAGTCCAGTTGAACTAATCGCAGGAAAGTCCAGTTAAAAATGGTCCATTAAAGTCCAGTTGAACTAATCACAACATTTCAAGTCTAGTTGAACTGGTCCAGGAAAGTCCATGTACACCAATCACAATAAATTCCAATTGAGCTTGTCCAGTAGAGCTGGTCTAGTACAGTTCAGGTGAACTAGTCACAATTAAGTCCTATTGAAATGCTCCAGAAAGGTCCAGTTAAAGGAACCACAACAAATTCCACTGAACTGGTCCAGTAAAGTTCAGTTGAACTGATTACAATAAAGTCCTGTTGAATTGGTCCGATGCTGGATGTAAAATGAGCTGTGAAAATACAGTGGATAACTCTGATTTAAAAAGAAACTTTGAAATTTAAAAAGGATTGAAAAATGTTTGCCACTGGTAGATTTAAAAGAGATATGGATAGGTTTTCTCTAAACCAACACTTAAAACCAACATATTTGGGAGAAGATGAGATAAAATATATCAGGTGAAAAGATTTAAAAAAAAAATAAATGGAATGTTTGATCAACTTAAGTGCAATCATGCGAATCTTTCCTGTCCTACACGGAGTAGGGGGGGGGGCGTCCATTAAAAGTGCCTTTTGTGTATTGGGAGAAAGTGGCGTCACACTATGTCAGATAAGAGGAGAGTAAATATGGCAAACTGGGTATATTTGATCAAGCTCACTTCAGTGATGTCAAGCTTTCCGCCATAATTTTGTCCTGTAAGTGTGAAGTGACGTCGTCAAGTGGGATCCCCCAAATATCATGTCCCACCCCAATCCCTACGTGCCTTCCGATTTAAATTTGGGGTTTAAAAAAATGTATCCCAAACACAAGGCAAAATTGATTGTTCAAAATGAGTATACCTCTTAAAATTCGAAAACTAAAAATAGCCTTCCTGTTGCTATTTAAAAGCCCTTTTTACAATAACAAATGAGGATAGTACACTGAATTAAAACGCTTTATCTCATATTACACACTTATTTGAAACACCGGCATCCCACAATAGGCAATAGGTGCTTTGCTCTCACGGATCCTCATCGACGCCCAGCCAAGCACAACCACAACAACCATAAAGGGGACATACATTAATGGAGCAATGTAAGTACTTGCTTAAAAATTTCTTGAATATTGCTAATACCACTCTCTGAGTGCTTCGCGCGTGCGCAAAGGGTTACATGTAGTGATATTATTTTTCCTAGCATAATGTGATCTACTCAAACGATGGCCTTCCTCACATTCACTGTATCACTAAATCGTATTTCTGAGTCGGACTAACAAAATGGCCAAATTGTGACTTTTGTAGTGTGCTTATTTTGTAGTCAATGTCCTTTGAATTTGGACATAGAGGGACTGTTAAATAGCATATTCTAATGTCCACGATTTTGTAATAACCCAGGTCTCCCACAGGGATCTGCCTGTGTTACCATGAGAGGGGCCCTGCGACGGGCCTCTAGCCATCACACATGTCACCCTCGATTCCATGACTTTTCCCCTCTTCTACTATAACACGGTAGCGGAGTATTTATTACATTTTTGTGCACCGAAATAGCCACATGATATAATGTATGAAACAAGCCAAATGTATAAGTTATGACGAATTTTGTTGCTGATGTATACCGCTCCTGAATAGGATGCTATCGTTATTTTCGACGCGACTTGCCTTGATTCTTTACAGAAGACAGCGACAATAATTGCAATTAAGTGAGAAACGTCACTAAATTAAACATTAAAATTTGATTTTGTTTTTCGAATTTAAAAGAAAAGAGAACATTTTTGTACAGCTGCATTTCTTGTGGTGACTTACGAAATGTTCAGACAAGGGTCCAAGCTTGTAACGAACTGCCTTATGTTCGCCGGTGTTAATTTGATGCAGGAATGAGAACATTTTGTTTATTACAATGTAACATATAAAGTAAACTGTGAAGCTACCTTTGAAGATTTTTGGACATCTATGCCTTGCCAGCTCATTTAATAACACGCGGAGTAGAAATGACTAAACCACTAGTAATGTTATTGAGAAGAGAGGAAACACAGGCTGGATGTTCAATAACTCTTTGTATCTAATTTCATGTTATATATAGTCATATATTAGTTGTAGCTAACGGTGTTTGCTTTGTTAGCTTTAAGTGACCCTTATGGTGGTTCTCGTATAAATCAGGGGATCTTCATCGCCTCCGTTAAAGCATAGTCCTATATATCAGGAAAGATTTACAAACGATTGAAAAGTAACTTTTACATTGCTTTAATTTTCTATGACATGTGTGGAAACCACGGAGTAATTCTACTTTATATTTAGTTTCGGTTTTCTTTTCTTTTCTTTTTATATGTGGATTGTATTATTTATTCCCCTAGCAACGAGTACAATGGACCATCTCCTCTAATTACTACAAGGGAAATAAATACATTTGGTAATGTCAATGCTCAGTGCAAGAGGTGTTATAGTCATACGTATAACGCATAAGTCCCTAGGGGGTCATCGTCACCACGAATGTACTGTGCATGCAGTCAGAGGGTTGTTATGATTTACGTGTCAGATTACCATAGAGAGCTTGTGCGTGAGTGTTAGATACTGATAGCAAGCTATCATCATGTCGTGGACGGAGAATGGCTGTAACTGATCATTGTCTGGAGCTGGGCAGGGGCGAGATAGGTGTATTAAATAAATATTATTTTTATGCTTTCAACATTTTCAAGAATGGCAAAATGTTTTCTACTGTTAATTGTGATGCGGAGGGTAGCTGAGCTACCACTAGTTAATAGTATAATTTAATCTAGGCTTTGTCATCATGGATTTGGTATTGTGAGTAACATTACCTCTTGTATTAATACACTGTTTTCTCCGACATATTTTCATCGACATATTTTTATTTATGGTGACAATTATCCTAATTTTCTTGAAACCACAAAAACAATACTACTGGCTTTTTCATGTGAAATCATGCCCTTTTTTGAACTTTTAGTGGGAATTGTCATTATCATCAGATAACAGTCATATGCTGCATGCCATCAGGATGATGTCTCATTTCAACTCACATATTCACGTTTATCCCGAGGAAACTAAAACCAAGGCTTTTACCTTTAGTGGTCTACTAAATTTGCTGCTAAGTAATTTTAAATATGTAATAATGTAAAAAATAAATTTATTTTAGCAAGATTCAAATATTTCATTATTAAACTATGGCAAAACTAAAACTGAAATCATTCCTCTTTTCAATTTTTACATAATTTTCAAGTTTTACATTATTTTCAAATTGTCTTCTTAAGCTTAAGCTATATTTTCGTTCTAATGAAAAGCAATTCCATCCAGTACCTGTGCTACCCGTGTGCATAGTCTAAGCACAGAACAAGGATTTCCCTAGGGGGTGGGTTGATATTCGGGATTGCTAGCGTGAATCCTTTTCAGGAATTCCCTCGTAAGCTTTACCAGCATATTTACAAAGGCAATCAGTCAAGTGATGACTGATGGTACACTTAGCCATCTTTTGTTGACTACTAACACTAGTGATATCTATAGATGGTCAGTTGTGTGACCAACCATGACCAGTCAGCTATTTCCTGTAGAGGGAGAAGTGTACCAAGAGTCATTCTGATTTCTTGGCCTCTTGCTAACTGAGACACCTCATTCAATATCACTTTTAAACTCAAAAAACAAACGAGTTAAAATACATAAAATACACACTCCGGATCCCATACCCGTCCTGCGTATATAAGTCTCATGAGGGGCTCAGTGAGCCGAGGTTGTGAATTATCTTCATGTTATATTTGCGTGTATTGAGAAATTGCCCAATACATTTGTGCACATCTTGGTCCAGTGGATGTAGTTTCTCAATTGTGTCATGCAAGATAGGCATGTGATCACGATTCTTGTATCCCACGTCCACTTACGTTCACGATGCACGGTTGTTTTGACTGCATGTAGTACGGCAGCCACGATTCACCTTGGTACTGTATGGCGAATTAGCGGTACGTATGCACAATGCAGGCTCCTATTAGCTTACCCAGCTGCATTCTTACCTTTGACCCCAGTCCCTACGTGAATGAGTTTGTAAAGGGAAACTGTCGTCTGAGTCTCGAAATCACGTAGGTTCATGATTTCATAACATGGAAATCTGGGTCAGATAGGTAACATCTATGATACTATGTACATACATGTAAATCAAATTAACGGATTAATCAAATCTGTTGGAAGTTTAAAAAGAATCATGTCGTGGCTGATCTTGTCAAGTTATACTGGTAGTCCGTTTTAGTCAAATCTAAGGCCGAATCATTACTCCCATCAATGTGAACAGGTCCGGTCCTCGTATCTCTCAGTAACGTTAGCTACATTTTTCCGAATTAAAAAAAATATATGCCTGTACAGTGGCGTACGCAGGAGGCATTCGTCAATGGCCCCCTCACGTATGCTAATTTTTCTTTTTTTTTTAGATCCTTTAAAATAATAATAATTTTTCAACACAAAATTTTCTTCAAATGGTAGCATATATGTAGCACCAGATTGCATGTGAGAACACCTAATTTTTCCAAAATTTTCAAAGGGAGGGATTGTCTCCCCATGGCTCCCTCACTGATGCCAATTTTTTAGATCCTAAACTACGCAAATTTTGTAACACAAATTTTACTTCAAAAGGTAGCATTTGTTGAACCAGATTGCATGTAAGGACACGTGATTTTTCAAAAATTTTCAAAAGGGAGGGGGACACCCCCTGTGCTTTCACTCGTACCCGGGCCGATTATCACACAACATACTGCATGCCCCCCCCGAGAAATCCTGTGTACACCACTGTGCCTATATATATACGTTACATGTATGTTATGGTACCGTTTTCATTATCATTGTTCCCCAACAATCTCGGTCTAGAACCGTGCCTGCCCTAGAGCATGTGCAGAAGGTATCTTCGAACTGACTTATTCAATTCAATTAATCGTTCCCCACATTCCGGCCGCAAGACGTAAAATGTTATTTGAATTATGTGTTGGGTGTTTTAGTCTGGGATGTAAGGCCCATCAAAATCAGACAAACCAGGACTAGCTTTTAAAAAAATCACAAGATCGAATCCTAATATGGGAGAGTGTTGAACTTGATACGTATATACGTACGTATATATTTTTAGTAATAAGGGTTCTAGATCTGAGGTTTTAGCGCGCATCGCGTAAAAGTTTTCTTAAAACTTTGATAATTTACGAAGGATGTGCGAAATAATGATCGTCCTCTTCACCCTTCCCCTTACAGAAATTTGATATTAGCTTGAGGCCATTTGAAAAAAAAAACAATAATCAAAGATCAATTGGGGGATAGCGTCCCACTGCCCCGTTCCGTCATAAGGGAAATTTGTCTGCGTTCTACGTCTGCGGTACAAACTGTGGAACTTCCAAAGCCCTTAAAGTTGTTTCCAAATTATCAGTTTTGATGTTTTAGCAGGGAGATGCAAAGATTTTTTGGAAGGGGAACCAAATATCTCAGCGGGATGATAAATCTGAGGATGAAATGTTCAAAGCACAGTTTCTTGTGGTCGCACAGCTCCGTGTATGTCGTTCGATGTTTTGCACTTTGGGTAAAGTCACTGTTTATTTAGGAAAAAGAAAACCAACCTTAGATAAAGATACATTTTCTTATTTAGGAAAGGAACCGTGTGTATACAGACTCAAGAGATATAACACGTCTTGGGGTGAAAGATCATGATGGTATTTTCATCATTGATCTGAAGTTTTTAAAACAGATTTGCATAATTACAATTGGCTATACCAAGATCAATCATCAAATTCTTTGCCATGCGTTGAATAGGGTAAATGTACATATGAAAGGTTTAAATTATTTCTACGATCCAATAGTGTGGTACCGACGAAAAGGTAGATGTAATAAAAACTTGAGGGATAACTACTGCTTCAGAATCTAACTGTTAGACAATGCCTTGTAAAACATAGTAACTAAGAAACGAAGCTGTTTCAGTTGAAAACTTCATCAAGAATTTCCTGGCATTCATTCAACCTGGTTTTTAGCGACAGTAAAAACGTGAGGAATAATTACTTTTTCAAAACTCCTTTTGGACGGTTTTTCAAGGTTACGAAGAAAGAAATGTTTTATTGCGTGATGAGCTGAATGTTTCATTTTATTATGGCAAGTTCTACCTCCATCATTACCGCTTACGGCTGTAGGACTTAATTGTATCTTCCATAACACGAAGAAACCTTGAAAATTTAACACCTCGCTCATTAGTTTGATCTTGTTTTATGATGGCATAGTTCAGGCAGCGATACTGGAATGTTTGTGCCCTCGACAATTTGCAATGGCAGGACGATTTTGAAAGATTTTGGACAAAATCGTCCAAAAGTAGTAATTTTTCGTCCCAATTTTCAATGGGTACTGAATCAAAAGAAAGATCAAGCAATTGTAATCCTCTATTCAGTTAACGTGACTTTTGTTTTGTAGTCTTTCCAAACATGAAGTTCCATTATTAGAGCTGAAAAGCTTCAGCTGAGCTCTTGCTACTTTGAACACGCTGCACGGCTATCAAATACCTGTCATGTTTGAGTAGTGTCTTTGAAACGGCTGCCATTTTTTTCTAATTCCGATTTTGCTAAAAACTTTTGAATTTGTAATTTCATCAATTGTTATAAGATTAAAGGTTATAAGCGATGCAATTATAAACCTAATCAATTTTTTAGTTAAGTTTAGTTCATAAGAGGTCATTTTCTACAGTAAACATTACTCTGTGGAAACTTAACTAAAAGTTTACAGTCCTCTTCTTAATGTGCACAGATGTAGTAAAATAGTTGTTAATGAAAGAAACATTAACAGAAGGTATTTTATAACTGTGGGTCCAGGTACAGTTACTGTTTTTTTCTGTTTTCGAGTTTGATTTCATTGAGTCAGCTATATTTCAAGCTGCCCACTATTTTCATTGGGGTTCTGCATGGAACAAAGTGACGGGAACAATCACCCCACTTTCAAAACCTGGGTAACATGTTTCCCGTTCCCCACTGTTTAACCCCATGGAGCTGAAAAGCTAAGACGGGTCCATTACTTTCGTGCACAGTCTACACGGCTATGGAATGCCTGCCATGTTTCGGCACTGTGTTTAAATGAATGCCACTTCACCAGGTAACTGTCTCTTTGGGGGCAACTTTGTCACAGCATTGTCCGAGTTAATGTCTCAAACAAAGCAATCATACTTTATCAGTATTAAAAGAACTTTGAGCTTATAATCGAATATTGTCTATAGGTAACATACTTCTAAACACATTACTAATTTTGCACATTTCTGTAAAATGTGCAGAGTTGTTGGAAATAGTTATAAATGAAAGAAGCATCAAATTATCGTGCATTATAACTTTGGGTCCACTTATATATAGTGACTGCTTTTCTGTTGTGACCAGTCTACAATAAATTTTCAATTATCATGAGCAAAGAACAGTGAGAAAAAACTGAAGAATTTGGTAATGGACAAAATGTCCCGGAAGTAGTAAGTTACGAGTATCTATCTCTATTAAAACTATTTTTTGGCCACTGTAAAATGAAATTAAAAAACGACCCCAAAAAGCTATCCCACAATCTTTTGTAATTGCTATTTTGAAGTGGGTCTCTATGTGTTGAAGATAAGAAATAACTGTATAATTAGTTAAGTAATGCAACCGGTGCAGTGGCCGAGTGGATAAAGGCGATGGTATTTGAAGCGTTGAAGCTTGGCAACCGGGAGGTTTGGGGTTCGATCCCCGGCCGGGTCAAAGAAAGGTGGGTTTTTCATCCAAGAGCAATCTACGGTTTTCCCATCTGAACTGGCTTTTCAAAAAAAAAGAAAGAAACCAAATTTGATTAAAATGGTTGAGTTGGTTAGCCACCCTACGTGGAGTTGTAATTCATAAGCCAAGATTAGCGCCGTTAAACAACTGACTGACTGGCGCCACGGTGCCACTTCTTAAAATACCTGTTGTCGCGTTCGCATACATGACATAGCTTAGGGCCATGACATAGGTCCCACCTAAGCCCACTGCCGCTCATTAAAAATAACAAATGTTCCCTTGACTAGCCATTTTATTTACATAATTCTTCAATAAAAATATTTTATTCATATTTTGAGATGTAGAATTGGAGATGACCATACAGTCTGGTGACAGAAAGCACTCGTCCCATGATGGTTATTTTAGTCTTTCATGTTATATTTTACCATCCCGGAATGGCAATATCAACTTTCAATTAGTGAACCATATTGTGAGGAACATTGTCTAATTAGCTCTACACTTTTCTACTGGAAACCAGAAACGTTTACCTTGCCTATCTTTTTATTATTATTATTATCATTTTTTTTTTTTGCTTTTATAAATTTTACAAACCTTGATTAGGTGACGTGAATTGAAAATTCTAGTTTTTCATTTTTTATGAGACTTTGTCAGCAGCCGAGGATAACCGAAACCGGCACTACCCATAGTTATCAAACCACACCTCGCGGCCTGCAACACAAGAACCAAGTAATAAGTTCTGGTGTTGTGCATAAGACTCAAGTTTATAACAAATCAGGTCTTGCATTTAAACTACCTGCAACCTAATAATTATCCTTTATTTTGATCGATTTCCCCGCACTAAGTTACTTTGTCCCTTTTTATTGTACTCTTCGTTTTTAAAAAGTGTACAAATTACCAATCCTTTTAGCTTGTATCCTCAACCTATTCGTATGGTGATGTTCGTACCTTATCTTAACTGGTGATTAACTACTTCACTGAACCATTCGGTATTTTTTACTAGACGTGTCCTAAATATAGCACAAAACCTACATTAACCAAAAGGGCTTTACTGACCATATCAGCTCATTTGAAGTTAGTTTACTATATTAGCAATACATAAGGGCACAACTTTACCTCGTTGGTGTATTTTGTGATGTGTTTGTGAACGAAAGCTTCCTTTTAAGAGGATCGGTGGCATAGTTGTAGGTAGTGGGGGTGGAATGGGACTGAGTAAAAATATGGGGGGTAAAAGTTGCCCCTTCTTTTGAAGTAATACATTCGGTTCAAATTATTTTTCCACTGTGTGAAATTTATTAAATTTTTCCAACAATTTTCCTTCAAAAATTTAGCATCAAATTGCATCCGAGAACACTCAAATATTTACAATGTTTTCAGAGAGAAGGACACTGTACCCTTCGACCCCACCCCCTGACGGCAGTCTCAAACTGTTACAGTATTAATTCTAATTTGAATTACCTAATTAAAGGCACGCTGTGCTGTGTCTATAGCATGATTATAAACAAAATACGTTTTGCGAGTTATCCGATGGCATAGTGGAACATTTCTCGGTATTTCATACGGAATGCCCGTGTTCGAGTCCATCCACAGACCCTTTTTTTTGTAATATAATTTTTGTTGGGGTCCAAAGGTCATGTGAAGTTAGCAGAGGTCAAATTGTGAAAACGAAAAAAACAATGATCAGGAGGTATAAATTTCAAGGATGAATCCCAGTACAACAAAGCACCCCTTGCGGCAAGGAAACACTAAGCATTTAGGTGTTCCTGTTACAAAACACACTTTCTCAAAAGCCTTCGTCTATAGCGGTACCAAAAATATAACTTGAGCAACATCTGCGAACAAACTGTAAGCAAGGCAGCAACCGATGCTGACAACTAGGCCTTCCCAGAGGACACATAGGTGCCCAAAATTCACCGAAAGTTGTGTTTATAACAAGCCCCTAAGTTGCACTTATAACAAGGTTACTTTATAACAAGTTCACTGAAGCGGAAAACTACAAGTTTTTAAGTTAGTAGTACAAAGAAAAAATTTTAGGTACTACTTATCCCTGTTATGAAAAGTCCTGTCTCGAAATCTTTTAACAAAACGATAAAATGAAGTTTCACTACTGAAGACATGTGGAGACACGCCAATCAACCAGCCTTTTGCCTTACTGCGGAAGCACCACAATTTTTATGGTTTCAATTGTGGTTTCACTAGTTGAACACGCAACGATTTACTACGGCAACGATCTCCCTCTATTAGTTCTGCATGCACATAACAAAATTTCATTATTTCCTTAACAAGCTTACGCCACTGAAACTGGCAAACACATTACTGTTTTTGTGTAATTGCGTCTATGAGATTCTTTAATATCGACTAAAGTAGTTGACAAAACATAACATTCGTATCCCCTCACTTGTGGTGAAAGTGAAACATGAAGAGAGTTTAGGAACTATCAAAGGTAAGCACAGGACGACAACAACAGAGGTCTGTTACATGCAGTAAAAGAAGTTTGTGTGCACAAAATCCAGTGGATAAGGAACTTGTGAAATGGAACATACAGAACATTTCTTTCCCTTCTTAATAGTTTACCAATTGTTGGAATGATAACTTAGAGTGTCGAATATTTTATTTCAAGTACCTGAAAACCCCATTGTTATCGAGAATATGATGGTACTTGAGCCGTTAGATGCTTTGACATTATTTTCTTTCCGTTTCATTAAGTTAATATGCTCTGAGTTTTCCAAATTGTAATAAATGCTCCTAAGTTACTAATATGAATTTATCTCCTCCACGATTTGCACATCTTATGTTCCTGTCGGAAATGTTGAGAAGTAGATCAATAGATTTAACCAGTGGCAACTCTTACTATCGAAAATGTAAATATAGATCGTATGCTTTTTCTTTATACAGTTTTAAAAGATATTAGTAATTCATGCCTAAATTTTTAGTTGGCTAACTGCATCTCAGTCTTTGGTATTAGTCATAGAGACTATAATTTCAAGGATGATTTGTCACACAAGCCGAATTTTGAAATGTGAGTTGGGGTTTAGTTAGTTTTCACTGAGCCTTAGTTTTGATAGTTTGCAACAGAAATGTATTAATAGTGCTAACAGAAAAGGAACTTAATTTAACTTTGCTGGAAGCATTTTGTTTCGTGGGATTTTTATCTGTCGCATTGATCAGTTTGACAGTCCTAATGAGTCAGTACTTCTATTTCATAGATTATTTATGGTTAACGATTGCGTATAGATTTTCTATTGCCTCGGATTCTACATAAGACTTTTTAAAGTGTCAATAAATCGATGCATTTTTACATTTTGTATCTTACACTGTTGCAGTACATGGATTTCCAGCCATTGACCATTACTAACAGGCAAATACCAGAATATTTAATCTATTGACGTCACATGGGAAAAACATTAAGCTTACATTTAACGTTTGTATTTTCCCTGTCTTATTCCTGCACTGACAAAACACTGTTAGACTTACCGTTAGACGATTCCACAAGAGATGCAATCAACAAAATAAACAGTACACCCATTTTCAATATGTTCACCTTAAAAGTTGTATATTATAGCTGTAATGTATCCAAGTGATATTGCAACTGTTTCAATGTTCCAGTTGATGTTTTATTATACAAACAAAGGTCAATCCAAAAAATTTAAAAACATTTGTACACAGATCACCGATTAAAACAAATCAACTAGTGATTAGGAATAAGGAAGATCAGTATGGAGCTACTGTTTAAAACGGAAACGTGAGTTTAGGGAAAACTGTTGTTTTGCATTTCCAAGGTCAAATGTTTTATTCAAGCACTTCTGCTACGTTAATGCATAATTCGTGAGCATTAAATGTGAAATTCAATGCTAGATTTAGCATACAATGCATATAGTGCTCAGTGATATATCCTTCCCAGTCACTGTAAGTGTAATAATACAATTTCCGATCAAATTAAACATTTTCTGCATGACCATTTTCGTTTCGTTGGTATAACATTTAGTGCTTTGCAATTTAATCTAGTTTCAAGCCGTAAATGGACTACCACCGAAAGTTTTCCTCTTGCAACTTACCTACTTGAGATTTCCAACAGAGCAAGTTGCTCTCTAGATAATCTTTACCAAGGCGATTATAAGTCATTGCAATATCCCCGGACACCTCGAACAGGAAAATTTGGAATTGTTCACAGCGGGACATTTTTAGGAACTGTTTAGGACATATCTTACATCCATGACAGGCGCGGATCCAAAGGGACATAGATACGGACTTGCGACCACCCCAAAATACTTTTCGCCGGTCAAAAGATGATGAAATAGAAGCTAATGATGCTGTACTAAAGAGAGTAAAATAACTTTTTGTGCTTCCTTCAGGATATTTTTTATCAATATGAATGGCAATTTAAGCCCATAGAGGCATAGGCAAACAACTCGTATAGCTCCATGGTAAGATATGGAATTGATTTGATGATATAAGTAGGAGACGACTATACTGCTACTTTATAGTCACAAAAAGGTTACAATCGTGATCACTTCGAGCATATATTTTCACTAAAGCCCTAACAACCTTTAGATTCTGCAAACTGAAAAAAATAATCATTTACTTCTACCTATACACGTTGCCGCCTATACACTTACATCAACTTACTAGCTTACGTAGTTTTTGTTCAAAGGTCGTAGTATGTTGAAAGAATGTCTATCTTCCGGCCGCTTCACGAACACCTTTAACCAAACTGGTCGTAGCCAAACGTAAACAGGCAAAAAGGCTACCGTACACTTGTAAGACTTACTTATCCATATACACGAAAGCACGTAATTATTAAGTCGTAATATTTGATCAAGGGACAAAGGCTTAATATTCTGAGCAAAAGATGACTTTTAAGTCACTTGATGGCTACAAAAGACCATCGTCTTCCTTCACGCTTTGGGAGATCCTTCCACCAAATTACTGCAGTTAGTAATAATAGTAATGGTGATAATGATGATGACGAAAACGACGACAACGACGATGACGATGATGATGGTGACGATGGTGACATTGGCGATGGCGATGTGATCATAATAATCAATTACTCCTTTTGAAATGGCATACATTTTGTATGGCGGTGTTTCCCAATACTTCTTTGGTAGATGGAGTGCCTAAAAATGTTAGCAAAATCCCTTAAGATCCTATTTTTCGGCACACTCGCCCTTATTCTTTGTATCCCCTAATTGCCAAAGCAATAATTTAAGAAGGACGGGCGAGCTTTGGATCATTGCAAAATTCCATGCAACCTCCGTGAAAACCCATACTAGCTTCCAACCTTCAAAACTGCATCACCAAAGAAATGGGATGACAGTTAGTCCTAGCTATTATGAAACAAAAGGGCTAATTTCAATGTTTAGATCTGTATAGTGGGTATAAGTGCAATTTGTAGATCGTTAATTGATTTGTAAAATTTATTTTTTCGGGACGCTTCGCACGCATTCATCTTGTACTCTTATTAACCTGTCAAGACTTTCCATAGAACAAAGTTAGTATAGTTATTCCAAAACTCCGGTAGCAACTTTATGACCCTCACCACCTTAGGAACTCTATGAACCTCTCCAACATCAATCCCGCCGTATCTTGAAGAAATCGCCCAGTGGTTAATCGGAATAAAGCTATTTTGAAGAGATAAAGACAAACTGCTATTTAATGGTCGGTTTATCGGGCCGTATCCTGGGCAAAATCTGTAGGAGGCAGCTCTGACCCTAGCTTAGCGGTGCACTAAGTGGAAATCCGGGAGGACCCTTCCCTTTTACCTGCGCATAACTGACATCCGACAGTGTTGAGGGAAGGGATACGTAAGGCCTGCCTAGGGGCCAAATTGTGCTATTGTTGGCAAAGCCTTGAACTGTGCTATATCTTTACGAATTGTAATTGTTTTAAATTAGTGATATTCGTCCTATTTTTTGCCTGGGCATAACTTTAGAGGTGCTGTCTATGTTTCATGATATCTCTGCAAGCCTGTTACCTTGTTGAGCCTGGCTCTCTTAGTACTCCAGGGGGAACCACCATCGGTTGGCGCGTATCCGTAGCACAGGCTGTAAGAAAAAGGTAGAAGTCTCCCAGATTGCGGGGTGACACTTTTTAGACCTTAAAGTTGAATCTAAGCATTCCTCACTTTTAGATTTCATGCTTACAAACAAATCAAAATTTCAAGACGAAAAGCTAAAGTTGATTTGAAGGAAAATGCGATCACCACAATTTAAATGAGTGTACCCTTGTATCCTTTTTCATAAATGGCTTTTGAGGAGCATGTTACAATGTTTCTCACCGAGTTGTCAAATTCACGTATAAAGTAACTCCTTGGTTTACCTTGAATATGGAATACTTAGGCTATGTTCTAACATATCAAGAAAGATACCTGAAGTGAAGTAAGGGAACATTTGTGAGATTTAGCTTTTGTATCAAAATAGGTTAGAGGTGACTACTTAAATTGTACTCTTGAAACTAAAAGTTTGTTTTACCAGCTCAGTGAGTTTAGGTAATAATTATAGGTAATCGTAAGCTGTTTTATATTTAGCCAGCGTATATACTGTTGTATTCAAGCAGTCTATCTTGTATGAGGAAGATGGTCCATTCGTCATCACCAGGCCTTACAATTATATATTGGACGTTATAATTTCGGGATTTTAGGATTTTTTCTTAAGTCGGCCAACAATTCACAATTTTGAAATATCAAGTTTACCCTCCATCCCCCCCCCCCGCAGGCTACTGCCCTGGTTTAGTACGTACTCAATGCCATTTGTAGACAGTAAAATACTTCAATTTAATGCCTGCAAACGTGTCAATGCTTCAGAACTTCCGAGGGCTTCGCCCCCTAGACCCCCGTTGGGACATTACTGAAATCGACCCTAAGGCGGGCGACTGAGCCCTATGCCAAAGGCGATCTTATGCTTCCACCATGGAAATATCAACTCTGAGCCAGTACTTCCATGACCAAATAGACCACCCTGTTGTAGCAGATAAATGAAAACAAATACGACAAGGTCAAATTGACATTTTCAAATATTAAACTGCGTGTTTTCTTATCTTGTCGTATTGTTATACTCAGTTTTACATTTTGTACTTTTTGCAAAGATTTCCTTAAAACAATGCTTTTACTTAACCGTTCTTTACGCATATATTTTGTCAGGAAAATGTCCGACATCCACCACTTATCCATCCTTAGGGGTGCCCTTGTTGACTTTGTGTGATTGATACAAAAATTAGCTATTCAGTAGTTGAGAGAGTAAAATGCAGTCTAAAGTAAATTTACATCAGATAATGCAGAAAATGTCACCAGACATAAGCAGAAGAAAGAGAGATCACAGAAATTTTAAGAGGATTTTCAATAGCTTATTATGATTAAATTTTGCAATTTTCTTTCGAAGCATAGGCGTCTCCAAAGCGCCACACTATTGTGACTTGAAACTTTGAAATAAGGGGCACTGAGAGTAATCATGTATGTCATTAAATGCACCACGATCCTTGCACACAAAATTCCAAATCCTACCCATGTACAGGGAATCGCAATTCTCGATAAATTTTTCGGTGTGCTTCGCATGAGCATCATATAAATTGATGTCTCATAGTAATGCTGTGCGTAGGAAAACTTTAGTGAACATGTCTCGTTATTACTTCCTGTAGGGCAGCTTCTAGATAACTAAATAACTAATTCCAAAACCTCACTACACCTAGGCTGTTAACTTTACCCACCAATTACCACCAGTATTGTATCGGGTTTCCTGTAGAACATAACCCTTGCCCGAGTTGGCAATCGTCCGGGTGGCAGTTGTCCGGAGTGGGAATTGTCCGGGTTGGCAATTGTCCGAGTGGCGCAGTGCGATCAGTTGGTTAGCCACTCACGTGCCAAAGTTTGGCTATTTCATCGAGTAGTCCAGGTGGTCTCGATAAGATGTATGTTACCCTTGATGCGGTCTACAACTTCCACAGTTTTCCTTTTTTTTCTTTTTGTTCTTAACGGTTACATACTTCTTTGTATAAGATTGCCAAAAATTTTCGCGCTCTTCGTGCGTTTTGCTGTTTCATGCTTCATGTTTAAAGGTCGTGTGACATGCCACCAGAAAGTGCTGTTTCAATTGTCAGTTAAAGAATTAGGTCCTCCAATGAAAGATCTGTCGGAACTATTTCAATATCTTTTACCGTTCTCAAAATATACGTCTTCAAAGTTCGATGGTGCCTGAAGGAACTCATTGCCTATGCAAAAATAATGATGTGGAGTGTTGCACAGTGTTAAGATTTCTTTTGTTAACCCTTTATAAAT
>WURT03355824.1:0-23856 GCA_009936505.3 Holothuria glaberrima | reverse complement strand
TTATCATAATGCATCTACATAGTAAGTATGAAATTAATCCAAGCTTCCTACCTTGAGATATTGTGTTAACAAGGTTTACGGAGTTTGACCCCTAGTGACCCCAGGTGACCTTTGACCCACACCAAAAACAAAAGGGTTCTTCTTCTCAATATAGGGCATCTATGTACCAAGTTTGAGAACTGTCAGAGTTTCCCTTCTTGAGATACTGTGTTAACGAGCAAAGTGTCACAGACACACACTTACACACATACACGCACAACCACAGGTTTTTTTTTTCTATCAACCTGAGGACCCCATTTTTTTTCCTTTGTGTTTGCTTCCTTAACCCTAACCTTAACAATAGACTGTCTATTGTTCAGGCACCTGTGGACCGGAGAAATCTGTTCAGAACACCCGAGGACCGGAGAACAATAGAAAATGTCCTCACCTTGAATGGAATGTTGTGTCCACACATACATACACACACATGCCATCATGAAAGCATAGGTTTCTCTTATCGAAACCAAAAAGCCATACATGAATTTCGATACCAGGGTAGACTGATTCAGTTTGGGGTGGCTGAGTTTGCCTCATAATGTAGACTATGTCTTGGCCCCTACAGGGCTCAAATGCAAAAGTGCACAACTGTTGGTCTTAAAGGTATGTGGACATGTATATAGGTATCATACCTGCTGCCTATTTAATGTAAAAAGGATTAAAAATGTTTAAATAAAGTCACACTTCCCATCAAAATCCACCATACATTGACCATTTTACAAGACAAATACTGTTTTTGCAATTACATCATGAATAAACATGAGCTTGGAATGCAAATTTGATGAGACTGGTGTTATGTTATCCTTTATTTGCTTAACCTTCATTCTAAGAACAGCTGTAATGTCAAGCATATCCTATGGGGTCTATTTTGGAAACAGTTACTTATTTTTTTGAAAATGTCTGCACTAAATATCAAACTAGAAGCTAGCTAGTAAGCAATTAAAAAATAATTTATAAAGGATTATCGAAAGAATTACAGACACTGGGCAACACTCCAAATAGTTTTAAACAGCTAAGGAGACATCTCAAAAATTGACAAATTCTGAAAAGGGGTATCTCAAGAATAATTAAAGATGTTCAAATAATTCAATAAGATTTTTCATTAGAGGATCTTAATTTAACACATTGAGGAAAACAACTGTTTTGGTCACATGAAGTATTACTAGGACTGTTTAATGAAGAAATCCTTATTGTGTCCTAATATGAGATATTTCATGACGTTTAAAACCTAGCACTTTACCTGAACTTTCTTTCCTCCCCTCTGCCAAGATAAATCTTCCTGTGGATTTACTTTCACAACCTGCACAATAAAGTGAAAAAAAAAATAAATAAAAAAACAACAAAATTCATCCAGACAGGAATAAAAGTAACTGACTATAATTTTTGTACCAATATACTCCCTTTGTAGTACTATAAATTTCATAGTTTTATACCTAAAAGTTAAACTTATAATGTCCTTCCTCTAAGTTTTAAAGACAGTACTGTACTTGACTCCATAGGTGGAAATCGTTGGTAGCGGGGGGGGGGGGGGGTTAACTCCTCTTTTTGGAGATGGCCCATTGACTTTTCATATTTCTACACTGTAAATTTAAATTTGACTTTACGGGGCCTTCATCCTTCCTAATTTTTCACACATATTTCCACTACTGCTTTCCTCTACTAGCCTGCTGGTACTACAGACAACTAGCTCCTTAGATGTATGAGACAAACTTGGGATTGACACACATCTTGGGACACTGCAATTATTTGCAGTATACTTTACACAAAAATTCTGTATGCCTACAAGGATAATTAATAACTTAGTTATGTTCAATTATACAATGTACCTTTTCACGAAAACAAAAAACAAACATATATCTCTATATTTGCTCAGAAAAAATTGTAAAATTTGAAGCAAGACACATATTTCAAAGACAAGGATTGAGTTGTGGCCTCTTCCAACAAGATGATGATAGCAAAGGGGCTAGATTTCCAGTGAAGCAATTGGCTGTTTGGCAAGCAATGACAGTAAAAGCACCAAATGCATATATATATCACCATGACATGGAAACTCAGCAATAATGTGAAAATTAAGACTGTACTGTGAAATTAACACCTATCTATTCACTCAATTATACTCTTAGTGTGATTTTTTAACAACAGTTTGTACCTTATACTACAATATTCTAAGGATCTGTGGCATATATCATGTATTTTGTGCCAAAAAATGATCAATCAATATAAATGTGCCAAAAAATACTGACTTGTTTGGCATGAACTTCCCTTGTTGCAAGCCAAACCAATTCAACAATTTCAAATCATGTGGTTTTGGCTCAAAATGCCAACCAGGTAACCCTGTTCAATTGTATAAATAATCCTTTCTAGGGGAAGATATAACTTCATGGAAAGGGGTCATTGTGATATCTCTACAAAATATCCCATGTGAGATGAAATTAGTGGGCGTTCCTTGGTTTTATAAACACATACTATTTGCTAGGTACTTAGAACAAAGTAGTCAACTCCTCTGGCAACAAAATAGCAATATGTTGTGGATTTTATTACATACAAAACTCCAAAGCTTTATAAGTTATAAAGAAAAGAGGGAGTTCCATTGCTGGATCATCTTAAGTACATTTAAAATTGTTGTAAATGAATTTTCCATGCATTACTTTAACAGCAGTTTTTATATTCATTACAAAAGTCCTTTTTCCAAGGATTCTGCTCTATTTTCTAGGCTCTGAATACAAATTTTACTCTGACATGCTTCAAAATTACAAAACCCATAAATCCAGACACTATCATGGCCCTGTCTTCAAAACTGGAGACTTAGTAACCTTGGTTTTTCTCCCTTGTTTTTAACATACCACAATCAACAAATTTACAATAAGTAACACAATTCGTAAGAGTAAGTATACAGTAAAAGGGAATAGCAATATCAGCTAGTTAACTCGTCTAGACAAAAAAAAAAAAAAACTGAGTCTGCTGCATAAATGGCTTTGTCAGCTGGGCAACCCATTTGATGGCATGCCATTGATGAGTCAAAGGAATAGGCAAAGACTCAGAGTAAAACCTGTTCACCTAAAATGGAACTCAAGCCTATTCACTTTTGAATCACACTGCAGATACACAACAGTGTACACTATTCCATTATCCAAGGAACCTTATAATCTATACCTAATTCCACAAATTTCATTAAATTACTTACCACATGATGTAATGTGTCTGGAACACTGTCTTGGCCTTTCAGGTCCACCCACATTGGAAAATGCATGATTTTCTCCTGGAAATAAAAACCAAATATGCTTAAATATATTGGCTATGTGAATTTCACATCCAGACTCAAAAATGAGATCATATGCTTGCCCCACCAGTACTAAGCTTCACTTGCTTTCCAATTTAAAGCGAGCTTTGAATATGTAATGGAAAAGTACATTTCAGTTAACAATATCACCACACAGTACCCTAAGCTGTCCCCACCTCACAGCCCCCTCCCAACCCCTTCCTTGCTTCATATGTATCTTCACAAGATCCAAGAAGAACTCACTGCTAGTTTCTTCACATCAAACGAATGAAGCGTGGCTGAGCAAACTACCATCTGTCGAGAAAACAGAAAAATTTTTCTGTCATAGAGACATTTTCGAGGAAGAACTTCCAGCAAGCACAGATGCCGTTTCAATACATACAAGAGAAATTTAGTTAAGGAATTTTGGTGAAATTTTCATTCCATACCTCTTTTTACCAACACAGAAAAATGAAATTTTTGAAGCCATTTATTATTGGGAGGGGGAAGGGACTGGGGTAATAATGGGAGGAGGGTTGAGGGGCTCTGACCTCTGGAGTCCAACATAAGCAATATATTGCCCATACAAATATTTCTCAAAGTGTCTCCTCCTACAGGCAAACAGTACTCAGGGTTTCTGTCAAGGGGTGTAAAGGAGGGTATTTTTGTCCCCCCCCCCTTCCAACCCTTTCTAGAAGAAGGAAGGTAAAATTCCCCTTTTCATTTCCATAAAAATGTAAATTGTCAGTATCTTGGTTTCTTACTTAAGAAGAGGACACTTCTTCAGCAATGTTAGAACTTACTTAAATAAAAAATGGCCTTTAAAACCTTTCAAATTGCACCTTATAGGGGCCTAGAAGCAAGCTTTTGCCCCCCCCCCCCCCGAATCCACTTGTAACTTTGGCCAAGGACAGCATCAATTTGGAATCATGGTTTAGCAGCAATTAATCCCCCCCCCCTTTATTAACTTTCTGGCAGAATTCCTTGTACTTTTTTTCATCACCTGTGTTAAAGACACATACAAGCATGCACATGGTGGACACCACTGGTACGATACTACACTAGTGGTATAACACAGTGTGCAAACAACCTAAAATACCCGAAGAAATGGTGGACAGGATAAATTATGGGTAAAAAAATTAATATTAACTGGGTATCATGTGCTTCTGAAGTATTACACTAATGAACTTTCTCATAGGCCAAATTGAATGGTCTTACAGGCTGTATATGGCCCACAGGCCAGAGGTTCCCCACCACTAGTACAAAGGTTCCCTTTAACTACACAAAATATAGATTTAGGTGCAAACATTTTCTTTACAGTTGGACCAACAGACAACAACCTCATTATTCTTCTTTGCATGACGCTAGAATTGAATACCAAGTTTTAGCCATGCCTAGTTGACCACAATTTATTCACAATCTATCAGAGAACTTCCTGTGCAGCTCTCTTGAGATCAATAAAGTTAAAGGGGTTTGTTGTTGTATTGCAATGTGACACAGATGTAAGTGATAAAGATCATCACTGAGTAACAGCTCTTAACAAAAGGATGGCTTGACTCTTTAAAGACTGTTTGATCAACAGAGCCAGCTTGTTTACAAAAGGGATTAACTGTTGCAAGTGAAGAGATAAGCTTCACCTGGAGAAAAGGGCTTTTTCCAGGGTGAAATTGGCTAAAATCTCCTATTCAATTCTAGCAGTATGTTTGGTATAACCCACATTTTAATGAATAAATCTGTAATACCAGCAAACATTATACAAAGAGGAATTACCACCTGATAAAAGTAACATCTAACAAGGCTACCAAAACCAAGAGGCTATTGAGAGTAGGTGGTCCAACATTTAGTTCTCAAAACTGACAGCAGGAATATGTAATAAACTTAACAATGTCAAATATTATACCTGTAACCTTTTGCCATCAACAGTAATGTACCTTTGTGACTAATATCAAAGGTCACAGTGTTGCATCTTAGCTGTAACCTTTTGCCATCAGCTGTAAGGTATCTACGTAACAAACATCAAAGGTCATAGCATTATAACATACCTGTAACCTTTTGCCATCAGCTGTGACTTTTGGAATTTGCTGCCACATTCTGTTGATCTGGTCACCATACCCAGCAGACAATAAACCATCCTGATCAGAAGAAAGCAGCAACAGGATAAGCGCCAGATATACATTAACTTTTTCATTTCTTATCTTGCATAATTTGCAATGCACAAGGCATGTTAACTTGTTTTTCCAAGTTTAACATTTATCAAAATAGCCCCCTCTGTTTAATCAACTTTGGTTTTCAGTACCATCTTTCACTGGCACTAGCTAATAACATAGTATTTAGGTAATCATAATGTGTCAAAGTGTGGATGTGACTTCATGCAATGTCTTGTACAATTTCATTTGAAATTCATTTCTAGAGAGGATAATTATAAACAATGGTTGGAGACTGTAGTGACTTTATATTACCGAATATTCACTATCGAATATGTAATTTGTTATAATATTCCCTAAAGTTCCCACTATATTGTTTTCAAAGGGCAAATTAAGCAGCCATATCAAAAGGAACTGACATACCTACTCAATCAGGAAGAGTTATTTTTTATTGTGAATCACTTATACTTTCTTCTTAAAAACTTTCTACAATTTACAGATGTGGGTATTCATGATAGACTATTATTATCTTTTGCTATGGATCTATTGTGCATAATTTCCCATGTAAAGCAAAGCATTTGGAGATCATTTAAGCAGTGCCCCCTTCCCCCAATGTGACCAAATAAGCCCACTGGCTCTTTTCAAATGTTTTGGAAAGCAATTTCTTAACTCACTCCCTGTAAAGTTTATCTGGGCTATTGTTTTTTATCTTTTATTTAAAGTTAGTAAGCAGGGAGGTCAATTTTCATACATTTTGGCAATATTTTCATCCTCAACATCTCTCTGGGGGCCAAGTCTGATTGTAGCCCACTGTATATTTGAGTTATTTTGAACAGGTAAATTTTTAAGTTCCTGATTAAAAACTAGTCACTGAGTTTCTACCAGGTGTAGCCACTCATGTCAAGACATGGTAGGTAAAAACTTGATTGTCCAGAATGACCAGGAATCAGTCCATAATTGTACACTCAATTGCAATCTACTCAAACTTGCCAACATTGCCATCCCAGAAAACGGAACATGTAGCAGATGATCCACTGTGCGCCCCTAGAGTGCACATATGTACCATAACGACAACGAGTGCGTGTACGTACATGCATACAACGGACTGTGTTATAAGGCTTGTGATTTTCTACTTCCACTTTATTCATACTAATTTCGTTTATAAGGGGAGAAGAGGGAAGAGGATGATTTCACAAGTCCCTTTTCCTCTCTAAATGTTGACAATATATGTGTAAAATCACTAAGGTGTATGCAAAGATTGGAAGTCAGCTTTTTCCAAGTTGTTGCTTTGTGATTTTCCTGATCATTTTCAGTAGTAGTATATTTTTAATACTAAAAGTCGCAAAATTGGAACAAGTTTTATGGGTTTTAAAGCTCAGAAAACGGAACAGACCCACTTAAAATGGAATGGTTGGCAAGTATGTCTACTGAGTAGGCACCCTTGCTGTGTGTGATGTATCCTTTAACTCTGACAGATTTAAAGCATCAGAATTAAACTGGCAGCTAATAGACATATATCTTTGCATACTGCAATGAAGAAAGGGCTGAAAATTAAGTCATGTAGGTAATCTACACTTTTTCTTTACTAACAGAAGACGAATTAATAAATTTAGAATTCACGTAAACAGATGCAAAAAGTTACCACTCCAAAACAGATACAGAGATGAGAAGAAACTTTGGAGAGCATTCAGAATTTCCCTCAATAAAAGTTCTGTTCACCTACATGGGCTCCCCCCTCAATAAATGTTCTGTTCGTCTATATGGCTCCCCCCACCCCCCGTCAATACACTATTATTTTCAATACACATATTAAACTGATGATGACAATTGGAGTGCAGTGTCAAATATAGTTCAAGCTGAAATAGTACACGGCAGCTGCTAATAATGTTAGATTCTCTTCGTAAAGTTACTTACTGCCTCATCCAAGATGAAAAAGCGGACCTGGACAGAAAAAGAGAAATAGAATTCACAGAGTATTTAAAATTATCCACATAGAGCAAATTCAAGAACTTGATGCAATTAAAAGTGAACACTCCATTGGCAATTGCATAATTTTTCAGGAAGACTTAAATATTCATTCAGTTTTAAGATAAGACGGAGAATAAAAACCATCATAATTTTACAGGATCAGAAATATAAAACTGACAGAAATATTTGTAATGCCATAGGGCCAGTGGGTAATATATTACAAACAGTTGTATAAATCAGCAACTGCAGATGCTCATCTACAAATCTTCAACTTACAACTGCAATGATCAACAATAACAGAATTACCTTAGGAAATAGGGAAGAAAACCAAACAAATGCATTAATTTAGATGGTATGATTCAGGAATTTCCCACTATTTGAAGTGACCACTACCCAGAATGACCACTGGCTCCAGCTAATTCATTTAGTACATATGTATTGTCTTATTATCTGGTCTGTTACCTAGAATGTTTCACTGTAACTCACTGGTGTATGATACACACATCTATGAACCCATCACAGGGAAAGGGTATTAAACTGATATTAAGATAGCACAGCACTACTTACTTCTGCATCAACTTACACACTATTATAGTATGTTTAATGGCCTCTCTGCCCTTGTAGAAGTTTTCAGGGGTACAAGCTACCCCTCATATGAATATGCAATTTAATGCCAAAATTTGAACCCTAGTTCTTGGCCAATCTCAAAAAGCTGGGAGAGGTTGAGAAACTATCCTCTGCACCACTGTCTGAAAGCAATATTGAGCAAAAACCTGAAGAAGATGAGACCACCCTAAAAAACACCACCCTAGTTGACAAATGAAACCCTTTTTAATGCATCGCTGTTCCAAACAAGGCTATTTAGTCTCCAGAAAATCTATGGGTGATTCTACCAAGGTTGACCTGGAGACTCTCGAATGAAAGGCCCTGCTATAACCACCACGTCACCTTTGCTGGTGAGCCTCAGTCCCAACCACTGTCTATTTAACTGGATAAGTAGTCCCCATCATAGCTACATACTGTAATTTCCCCAAACAACCTCATTCCCGAATCAACATGCCCAACAGAGGACAAGGGGATTAGTTTGCTAGATTGATTTTGTTGTTTTGCGGTTTCCTTGCTACTCTTGTTCTCACAAAATAAGTAGATTCTTCCAAGAGGAGCATGCAAACTTATTCAGCATTCACAACACCAGATATAATTAAGTGATTAGAACAAGTCTACTCTGAGGTAAAAGATGAAGTTCAAGCTAGGAAAACTGGATCTGGATCCAGGTGAGTACTGCACAACACTCCTGGTGGGGTCACATGTGCAGGGTTGGGTGTGTGCATGCATAGTTAGTTCTGTTGGAGCAGGAACTTGGCAAAATCCCTGGACTGCTCAGTCTCTACTCTTCCAGTTGCATTGTGCTAGAAGGAAGTATGTTTCAGTTTCTGATGGTATGATGGAAAAAGCTATATTTATAGCAGTCTTTGCTAGTTTGGATTGGTACATGGCTGTTGTGATATTGATGCCATGAGGGAGGAACGATCGGTTGCAAAAGGTTTTACAAGGGTAAAGGAAGAATGCCTGTTGTAGCCTTATAGAGAAAGCCCTCAGTTAATTTGCCCGAAAGATATGTTGTAATCAGACATGGTCAATTCTTTATTATGGCCAGTGTCACCACATAAGTAGCAAACGCTGGCCATATGGAATGTCCTGAATTAATTTTCATGTAAAAGATTCCTTTACCTGAGCAAGTGAAAGCTTCCCAGTCCCAATCAAATCCTCAATTCTTCCTGGTGTTGCTACAACTATATCAACCTGTAAAAATTCAAATATGAGAAACTAATATGACAAAGGTTATTTTAACACCTTAAACTATTAAACAAAACTTCATGGATAAGTGATATACACAAATACACAGAAGAAATTGACATATCAAAATGCAAGACTACAATGTAGGGTACAATGGAATTGGTGTCCAGGTCAGCAGATTTACAGGCAAGAACAAATTATTCCCCAGACGAATACACCTATTATTTCTCTTACCCTACAATACCATGAAAACATAGTAATACATGCATGGTGTAAATCAGGGACATCAGAAGAGGTGGCAAGGGATGGGGGGCCACAGCCCCCAATAATTCCCAGCTCAAATTTTTTTGCTTTAAAATGAATCAAAACTACCTTTGCAAATACCAAAATTTAAGAAACCTTCCAATGGCACTCAGAAGCACTGTCAATCTGACTCTCTTTGAGACGAACCACTTATTTTACTAGGCTTTGGGCAACAATACTACAATCTTGTTCAGAGCAACAATTCTTTCTGAACACTGAAGGAGAGAAAGACCCCAAAATGCCAGTCAATCAATGAAGAACTCTGTCTGCAACATTTATATCAAATATTAGAGAGAAAATAAAGCATCCAAAATACTTCAGAGTATGAATTATTCCACACTATTCGTACCTATTTGACAGTGCAAGTGGTAATTGTATCACTACAGAAAACAGTGGTTTAAAAGGTTCATAGGTGATGACATCATTAGGAGTTTCAAACCCCCTCAGACTTGGAATTCTCTAAGCAGCCAGTACTCAATACCAAAATGGTTGCAGTCCTCAAGCCAGTTATTTATTCATTCACCACAAAATGATATGATACAAGTATGATGTTCAAGTTTGAATTAACTTTTCACAAAACTGAAGGGAAATGATGTGACTGAAAATAACACATTGTACCATTGCCGTGAACTTTCAAACTTTTGCTGGACACCCCACCCCCCCCCCATCAGCATGCACTGAGTAACCAAAAAAGTAATTTTCCACATAAATTCAGGGCTTTTTCCAAACTGTGATGGCCATTTCTAAGAGCAGATTTTTGAACTTACACCTCTGTTTAAAGCATCAATCTGATCCTTAGCAGAGGCACCACCAATGATAAGGAGCTCTCTGTTGGAGAAAAAATGAATTAAGAAGGTATTAAGTTTCTGCAAATTATGGCACAGTAACTCTGTAAAGTAGGAATTGAAAACTTCAAAGCATTATTTAACAACTTAAATAGTCACTTACTTTCATTTCATTAAAAATTAACCAAGCTGGCAGTAGTGTTAAAACTTTGCATAGCACTTTTTGAGGTTTTTCATTTCTTTATGAAATTGTTAATTTTAATTTCAGAGAGTAGTACCAGCTGCCTGCATCGAAGACATGTGCTACAATCTGTCCAAGTCCTCCCCAATTTGCTAGTACTTACACACTCTACAAAGAGTAAGGGGCATGGGTAAAGCAGCTTCTAGTAAATGTGCGACCCATGTCACTGTAATCAAATCCAAGTCCCAACTAAATTATTACGTATTACTTTTATGCTTTGTTACTTTAGTCGCTATCAAGACCATGGTTAGCATACATAGCTCCCACCCCAGCATACCCCACTTCATCAAATCACTCCTAATTGTAAAGCTAAGCTTTGGAAAGACTTTTTTACCCTTTTACTCTTTTTTTTATGATAACCTACACTTTTGGCTTAAAATAAAACACTTCAAATTTTGGGGGTCAGAGCAGGTCTTAGAATTAACCAGTAGCATAGCCAGAGTTTTCTATGTGAGGGGGCTGGAGGGGTGCTGGGTGCTGGGAGCGCTGGTGTATATTCAACTGATATTTTTCAATTTATCTCTGATCACCAGTGGGGGTTGCTAGGGGGATCTGAGATTTTGTAGAGGATGGGGACTCCCCTTAGCTATGCCACTGCAATTGGCAGATGTATGACTTTCTGAATACTTACTTTGGGCAAAATTTGTTGATATGAGTCTTGAATTTTTTGATCTGGTTGAGAGTCTGCAGATTAAAAGTTCAAAGCAACATTGTGAGCTAAAAATTAACCCTTATCATCTGTATCATTGGTCTCCATGTGAAATAATCAATCAGTCTGACAGTTCATTGCTTTTCAACCCACTTCCCTGTGCCAACAGTACTACTGCAAGTAGCATGTGGGACAACTTTCATGCTACAGACTGATAGCTCTAACACATAGAAAGAATTCTATAACCTTTGCACAAAGTTTACCTTATTTCATTACGAACGGAAGGGGAGGTAAGGAGAGGAAAGGGGTGAGAAGAGGTGTGGAAGGGCAGGGGGAGGACAGGGAAGGGGAGGGATGAGGTTGCAGTGATGTACAATAGTTGACCTCTCCAAGACTAGCATAGTTCATGGTAAGTATGGCACTAAGAATGACTCGAACGCACTGAACAAATACAAACTCTTTGGCAAACTTAACCTATGGTTAACCTTCTTTTGTCAAATGACACTTGAGCTCAATAACAAAGTACAGTTCCAATCCAAGAAGGGAACATGTTACTCAGTGTCAATGCCCCATCCCACTATTCAATGTGGGTGCCCCATTTAACAGAGTTATCCTCGTAATATTCCTGCCAGCATTTTTACAGGTCTATGAATAGTGTCTGATGTCATGCACACTGTAAATCCTACCATGTTGATATAAACAAGATTACAAAAATATTTTCTGATAGAGATGCAGGTAGATACATCATGTATCACTACCACTGAATTAAGATCCTGTGTGATATGAGCAAACCAATAATTGAAAATTTACTCAGACAGGGATATTAAGTCAATAAGTGAGGGTCTGCATACATATCCCTAGTTATACAAACATTGATTGACTATGTAATTTAGAAGTTATTAAACTCTTAACTCTGAAATGTAGGTGCTTTAAGTTTCAGATAGTAAGGATATTATCACATTACTAAGAAACAAAATGGTTAAAATTAATAGGCAACAAAAATGTAAGAAAGAGTCAGATAAAGCTGAAGTGTAGAAAATAACAAAAGGTCAGTGGATCCCTTAAGAACTTACAAACTCAGTTAATTGCATTTGTTTCTTTTGATAAACCAAAATAAGAAATGCTTCACGGGCATAGCTAAGGGTATTTTATTAATTTGGACAAACCCCACTTTTCCACCTACTCCCCCCCCCCACATGTCACATGGACAGGCAAGCAGGAAGAGGACTAGCTGTGTGCAATCTCTAGGGAGACCGTCCAGGCCTACTGTGCTATTAAAAGCTTGCCAGGGACTTACTGCAGGTAAAGTGGGATTACAAGTGTAAATATGAGGTAAAGTGGGGCAAAGTAGATTTCTTCCTCCCCCTCCCCAAAGGGGAATTTTGGCATGAATTTAGTTTTGAATAGTTAGAGGGGTACTTGCATTCAATTCCTATTTGTTGCACCCAAACAAAAGTAAAGTTGCAGAAAGCACATACATGACATCATAACCCCACACTACAGTAGAGGTTTGATTTACATTAAATCCTACAACCAGTTTTCTCCAGCATAACCTCATGCTTTTCCAATGAAAATGCATGAAAGATACACTGAAAAACAAAGGAAAAACAAAGCATTGCTCATGATTGTGAAGAGATGAAGTAACTCCTGCTTGTTTCAAGTTTTCTTTCCAGTACCAATGTAGTAACTTCATATGCTAGTATCTCTAGCCACATATTTGAACCAAACAAAAATTTAAGCAGAATGTATGGATTAAGTTTTTCTTCCATATATCAACACTCAGATTTACCTTAAACCCATCCTTTAATAACCTGGCACATGTGTTGAAATTCGCATGACTTTAACAACCATGTCTTGAGGCATATGCTGTCTAGTTTGTCATAGGAGTCATAGGAAGATATGAAATACACCAGTTTGAAGGATTTAATGTTCCCCATGTAAAAAATGTTCTAGGGGAGCATGTCCCAGACCCCCTCCAATGGAAACCTCCTTGACAGGGGGTTCCAGGGCAAATTTACCAACTGTTTCATGCCTACCCCCACCCTTCTCCCCTTTCTCCCCTTATCTCTTTTGGAAATTCTGCCAACACCCCTGTGACCCCTTCAGACAAAGTAATATTTTGATTTTTACCTGCTCTGCAAGTTCTCTGGAAGGCTGTAGAGATAAAAAGGTAAAATATGCTGGATCAAGCCAAACTACTGAGTCAAACAAAACTTTTCACATGATTTCAACAACTATATCTTGAGGCATACGTTAATGACATCTCTTTTCCAAGAGATGAAACATGAAAACTGAGCTAAGTAGCTTCTTATGAAGTAATTAAAAGTGAAACACTACTCAAAACCAATGATAAAAATAATTCCCTCAGTATACAAGTAATTTGAACGTTCATATATACATACACCTGAAACAGCATCACAAATATTTTTATTTTACCAGACCCTTTTCATATCCAGACACTGAAATGCTATACGGGTAACTTTTCTGGCATGTGGTTATAAATGTCACCAGATTCTCAATAGCGTGTGCGGATGAGGGTGGGGGACAGGTTCCTGACCAAGCATGAACTATAAAGCCCATGAAGTGACGGACGTGGAGCTCACTTATTGGCTTGGGAAAAAATTGGAGGTCAGATGAGCTGTGGTGAGGTATTTCCCACAATTTAAGTTCATAAAAGACTGTTTTCACCATTTTCAAGTTTGACTTTATTGATTAATGCAAGCTATGGAATCAAACGTGTGCCTACTATTTACATTAGGGTTATGGCAAAAAAAGTTCAGTGGAGGTGCAGGGTGGGAGGAGACAAGAAAAACACGTAACAAGTCTTTCTGCTGGCAATAAAGCAAGGGCGACTGATAGCAAGCTGTATAGGAAGTGAGTAGGGTGACATCTAGGAAGGATTTGTTCATTGCCAAGAGTTGTTCGGCGTTAGATAGGCTGTCCAATAGTAGTAATTGGGGAGGTTAGTAGGAGTGAAATAGATTTATGCTACTAACTGGTCTCTGCTGCCGACCTGGTCTGTCTGTACAATTTTAATGACAACGTAACATGATGTTCCTTTTTAGGAGAAAATATATGTAGAAATGACTGAACTACACAAAAACTGCAATAAATTTTTTTACGACGGTGTTCGAAACATAACCTCATGATAGACACTTTCATGACATGCTTTGTAGGACTTTTTATACATTTCTTTGAGTTTTTAATGGAAGTCCACGAGTGAAACAAGGAAATACAGAGCACCACATGATAAACAGAATGCTCAACTTCAAGTCAGTGTTTATACAACTTTCTAATTCAAATTCGTGGATGACTTTTTCTAGTTTTTATGCACTCCATCAGGAAATTTGCATTCCACCTTTGCATCAAAATGATTTGGGGCAATTTATAACCTTGACATATGACAATTCTTCTGACATTTCCAATCATTTTTGCAAGCAATGATTTGCAATGCTTTGTAAGATTAATGAAGCTTGCAAGAATCTTTGTGCACAAAATGTTAATTCTTATAGACATTGTACAAGACCACAAAAGGTTTTTCTATATCACTTTGCTTAAATTTCAAAGCTTTTTAATAAAAAATTCCATATTTTCATGGCCTAAGAAGTGGAAAAGATATATTAAAGGCTCTTTCATAATTTTCCTTTCACAAAAAAATCATGAAAACTTTTTGAAGACCTAATAAAAGTGGCAATTTTGCATGTCTTGATTCCACATCATTTCAAGTACTGTGTAGTGGGAAATTTTCACTCAGGTTCAACTGTCGCACTTTTCTCGACCAAGTAACTAATCGTGAATAAAAGACGCAAAAATACTTCTGTTACTCTGTACAAGACTATGCTGGTTGATCCTTACAGATGCAAAAGCGAATTCTTCATTCCGCAAAAATGTGTACAAGGTACAGAAAAACGAAAAATCACCCTCACGGATGGAAATTCACCACAAAACAATATTACTACAAAATATCTGCATAAAACAAACTAAATGATATAAATCATATCAGCCAACAAGTCACTCATTTGGTACAAGAAAAAACAATACCTATCAAGTTTCTAACACACATTGATCCACTCTTTTGTACCAGATTCGGTGATACAGTATTTTATTAGCCCATCTTACACTACAATTTTGCTACTTCAATGAAACCTTTCAAGACTACTCTACTAGAAATTTCATCTTATATTTTTTTCATCTTTTTGTCCTGAGGCCAATCAAATATATGACAATACACATTTTCTCCACCTATAACAAGTTAAAAGTTTTTTAATTTCAAGATACCAGCTTTGGTCTATACAGTTTGTCTACAACAAGTAATAAAAACTTGTATCAGAGAGACACTTGTCTGACTTGTTAAGGTTTCTCTTTCAACTACTCTCAGTTTACTTATGAACTGAAAGTACCATTCCACATGAATTTCAATTTATTACAAAACCTACAACAAAGAGAAACATAACTTTTTGACTGTCACAGACTTCTAAAGATGTCTGGGTAATTTTGTATCAAAATTTATCACTTTTTGTATCTTTTTCTGGCCTTTCACAAAAATACAAAAGAAACTAATAAATATGACTGGACTGTCAGGCTTCAGCGATCAAAAATATTGATCACAATTCTTCAAAAAAATTTTATTCAAAAGCTGAGCTTATTTCTGTACACTAATCACCTCGATTATTATTGCCATCGGAGCGTTTGGTGCACCTTTTGAAGACTGTACAGCTCCACTACCTATGAGAACAAAGAAGAAGCATAAAAACATCATTTTGTGTGTAAATTACTTTTGCACTTTCTCCTACACAGAATATCCATTTTGATAACAATACACCTTTGTAGATGTGAAATGAATAAATAAATCAGAATACACATGTTTAAATGTGAATGGATGGATTGGATCTCTGAAGGTGCGGTTCACTCAAATTATTAAAGTCAGGGGGCATGTATTTTTAAAACCCTTTAACACAACATTAACTTTAATACAATGTTACCATTCTGACAATGTTATCAATCAAATACTTAATTAAAGAGATAAACTTTCCATACATATGAATATTTTAGACAAATTTCAATTCTTTTTTATTATTTGTCTGATGGGAGAACAATATATTCCTGGTAGGAGTTGATTAACTCACTGGCTGAAGACTGTAAGAGCAAAGACAAATGATGACCACAAGTTATATTGGAAAGGATAATTCCCTTCTATGAAGACAATTTGATAGTTACAACAATGGAGTTACTACCTGGACAGGAGAAAAAACTTTGAATTTATGTTAATCCAATTAGATCCAAATATGCATGTGGAGCAAATCCTGTAATGATCGATCATTAGCCTTAGAAATGTTCAATTCTTTTGTCTGGCACCTACAATTTACACCTCTTATCCTTTGCAACCTTGCTAATGCCCACTGCTATCCTAACAAATGGAACAATCATTTGAAGTCTTGGAAGTTGTAGATAGCCAATAAGAAAGACAGCTTAAAAACTCAAAAGGACTGTTTTTTGCTACGGGAGAAGAGATGCTGGTGTCAGAAGTAATGTTAATGTCATATTTATGCAAACAGACTATAAACGACTATACTTTGCAGTTGAACTTTGATCAATTTCTGCATTATTTCACTTATTGCAAGGGAACCATACTGGTGTTGTACCGATATTGCTAGTAGCCAATATTGCCGTGGCATGTCTTTTACTGATATTTCATTTCTTGATACTGGGGGATAACGATCTGATGCCAATAATTGAAAACTAAGCCTTCTGCATACCAACCAACGGGAACCAAACCCAAGTGCCATTCCATCTTGATGAGGTAAAACAGCACTTGCATTCAAAAATACTCAAATAGTGTACCATTTTCATGACATAAGGGATGATAAATACCTGTTAGGTTACATCGGCATTTAAGGTAAATTTTACCTACACCCATACAAGAGTAAATGGGGAATATCCAGCCATACCGATAGTGAATACCAATAATCTGTCCAACACTTATCTATACATACACCAGTGTCTCACATGTAATCGAAGCAACACTTTTATATAAGCAACAAAACGTGACAAAAATGGCAATTTAATTTGCGATTAAAGAGGCAATGCTAAAGTGATTGGCAAAATTGGCCGACATGCCCTTCAAGATGTAACACATGACATGGAGCTGATACATTTTGTTCCTAACATCTTTTAAGCTTTTTAATCTTCAATAAAGTACAAAGTAGAGTTTGACCACAGTATCACTGTCATCTTCAGAGGAAGGAGTTTCTCCTCCTATTACAGCAATGCATCCTGAACAGGAAAAATTACCATTCTGATCAATTTCTTAAACAAGCAACTAGCCATTATTGAGAGTAAAAGGAAGTTTTGTCAAAAAACAAATTTAATTCAGTCTGAATGTCATGAAACTGCATTCAAAATACTACCGCAATGTCAAGAGAAAGGGCTATTTATTATTGAGTGGTTTCATAGTACCTTCGTAGCAAGTGTCAAATATGTACTCCTCTTTTTGACTTACATACTCTAACACCTGCGAACAATGACAGAGATCATCCAATTTCGCTACATCCATGATCCCAATTTGATATTTACCTCTTGACTGTTGACTGGTTTCACAACACATGAATATTCATATGGCACGACGACGCTTCAGCTGTAACGTTCACTTTCACACAGTAAGTCGATGGGACTTCACTGTGTGAGCTCAAGGTGGGCAAAGTCACACACTAAAGCCCCATGGACATTTGTCGTTCGAAAGAGCAAGGTAATCAGACTTGCTTTAGTCATTTTTTCGTTGAATATTCATATTTCCATTTGTAGTGATTGTATGTATGAATAGTTAATAGCGTACAGTTTTTACGCACTTTGACGAAAAATTCTTGTGAAAGTCTGCGGACATTGGTATTGGGAGTGCAGTCAGTGTGGGTGCGGCGGGCGGGCAAGGTTTCACAAGGATACTACATATGCTTCAGGAGGATTACATGGTAAATTCTGAGAACAATTAAAAGAAACAGTGGTTTGGACTCATTGGCAAGAAGAGTATTATGCATAGTGCTTTAATTTGTATGGCAAAGAACTCATACCAATAGGTTTGCAGTTTTTAATACATCACTGTATTACCTAATTATGGTCATTTCAATGGTGTTAAAGCAAATAATTCAGTCATACCATTACTACAATACTAGACAAAACTATCCGGGACAAGTCTCTACACCATATTTCAATGTTATTTTGAAGAGGAATGCCAGGTCAATCGCTGATAAAAAAGGTACCTGCTTTCTTTTCTCAACATTGAGGAAGAAGGGATTAGGGAAGGGGAGGGGAACACATCCTAAAATCTTACCCAAAAAATTATCAATAATTTTGTCCAGGATTTTAGATGTTTTCTCAGATGTCCTCTTACACAATTTAACTAAATTACAGATGGACTGATATGGGTAATTTTTCATGAACTTGGAATATGACTGCTAAATATTAACGCATTGATGAAAAATGTACTAATTTCTATCATACTGAAGGCAAAAAAAAAGTCTGATTGGTTAGCATAGCGACCCCACACATAGAGGATAGCCTCTTAAAGGGAGAATGCAGTAGCCCTAATAAAGAATTGTATACTAGACTATCCTATTTCCTGAATGGCTCTTGAGAATCATGTGACAGTATTTTTCTCACTCAATTGTAAAATTTATGGAAAGCAACTGCTTGGTTTACCTTGAATATGCAATATTTATGTCCTAAATTATCATGAAAGATACTTGGAAGAGAAACAAGAAGAAATTTGTGACATTTAGCTATTGAATCAAAATAAGTTTGGGACCTTAAAAGGGAAATATTGTGTTTAAAATGTACCAACATGGCACACAAAAAAAAATAGATTTAATCACTATTAAACCATTCAGTCTCAATAATAAACACCAGCTATGGCTTAATCTCCGAAAAGTATTTTGCATAATGAGAGTTCTGGATGTTGCATCATTTGAATGTTTGAAAGTTAGGGAGAACAAATTGTTTTTGTGCTACAAGTAACTGAATTTCTTCCCGTGAGAGCCTTACTTCTTGAAAAGAGAGCTACCCTACTGCCCTATTTTGAATTGTCTATCATTCTGTATCTATTAATAATGGTTTTAAAAATATGAAAATTTTCTGTAAAATGAACACAATATTTCCCTTAAAGTACTTTAACTCCTGGACTTAAGCAAAGCCAGTAAGATGCTAGTGTTGTAAAAACAGGTAAGCTGATGTAGACAAACATCCTACAACGGTAAATTCTGATGTATTAAAAAGATGGACGAGTATCTCTAAAATGTAACACCTCATTGACCATGTCTACGTTTAATCGCAACCAAAGATGTTCAGACTACTATCAAATGTCTGTCTTCAGTTAACTTAGAAATTTATGGAGAAACAAATACCTGAGTTCCTCTGGCTAATGACATCACATAGTTCATATTATGTCTACCTAAGAGTCCACTCCTTTCTCCACCCCATCCTTCCTTCCCAACTCCCTTCTTCCTCCATGTCTAATTTCTCCCCCTCCCCCTGCCCCCTTTCTACCCTTACCCAACTCTTTCCCAATCTGCCAAAAGTACCACATTAATCAGTTATAGTAATTTGCTTTTTACATCTTGTGCTTATTAAGAAAATATATACTCATTACCCAAACAGAAGCTAAAAAACACATTCTCTGTACAAACTAAACTTTTCATAACTTGCATGCCATGTAGACTAGTAGAGTAAACATTCTGACAGCTCCAGGCCACATAACTGTATTAATTTGCAATATTCCAGGAGGTAGTGTAATTGTGATGAAGTCAGAAAATTTTCAGACCTTCAAAACCATGATTTATTTGTACACAGTGATAGGCATATCAAAATTATGGAGCCAGATAACTCTGTTTTCAAGTGCTAAACTTCTCATAGAAAGAAATTTACTGACATATAGCTCATCAATTTGTTGGCCAAAGCATTTAATTTCCAAATTATGCAACATCCATAACTCTTGAAAAGTATAACATCTTCTGGGAGAAAAACTATTGTCAAATGTTGATTGTGAGGCTGTCGTGGTTTAATCATGAAAAAGATTATTTCTAGTCTGTTCCCCTTTGTAGCAATGTATACATAATGCTTTTTAACAAATACCAGGTCTAACTACAAGTGAAGCAATGGAAATTTTAATGAGTGTATGGACTCAGATAACTCATTAGATTAAAGGGCATATTATCTCATCCCAGACAATTAAAATTCTCCCATCATTCTTTGCTTCCAGCCTTTCCATGCACCAACTCCTCCCATCAAAAGAAATACTTGTGTAATAGCCGTACCTCATGAATTCCCGATAGAACCAAAATAGAATTCCAATTCAGCTGAGGTCTTGAGCATGGCATGCCAAAGCTATTATTTTCAACATTGTGAATGTAGGCATGTGCTATAGCAGAGCTCTGCCTAGCTTTAATTGAAACAATTGACTGCCACTAGAACTGGAATATAGCAGAGCTATAGCAGAGTACAGCTTTATAGGAAAGGAGATGACTAGGGTGTTGCCTTGTGCATACCTCTGCCTAGCTTGTTAATTGAAACAATTGACTGCCACTAGAACTGGAATATGTAGGCCTTGCCTACTGACATAAAGCAGATAATTGACTGACCAGTGGATACAAGAGTAATGTCCATAGGGAATCAGGGAGTACATATACTTAAGGTAATCAATATAATGGCAATAAGATTGTATTTCAATTTGTTTACACCTTAGATGTAGTTTTTGAAAATGTATTTCTATAAGTCTGTATGGTGTGTAGTTTTTATTTTGGTGAATATAGACGCATTTTTGTGACAGTATATTTGTATGCAATTCGAATGTATTTTGATCTTAGATATCTTCATTATTTTATAGTATTCACAAAGGTTTAAGGCTGAAGGTAAACAAAGACAGAATTTATTAGTTTGAAGAATGAAACAAGGAAGAGATAAAAAAAGAGAAAGCCACACAAATAAATACCATCCTTCTGTGAAACTGCCGAAATCTTCCAGTCTTCTTATTTGTGTCTGAGTCGGGTTCCAATCTAAAATGTTCCCTGCTACAACCTGTCCATGGCACTTCCTACCTATGATTTTCATTATTTCCTAAGACTAGATTCTGCTGATTCATCCTGTTGGCTGTACTATATGCAGGATTCATAATACATTTCACTGATCTGCACATCAAGTCATAACTGACCAATCAGAGTGGCTTATTTGAAGGGCATAGCTTGAACTCATGCCAATCAAAGTCCAGTTACTTATTGTGAATTCAGAACCCTCTAAGTTCCTCATTATATAAGGGGTGATCCAAGAGCTACTTTAACCAAACCAGGAAGATGCTTAGCAAACTCTTTGCCCAAACATATTTAGGAAGTCCTAGAGTTCTAAATACAGTTGATGCACTGTGACTGACATCCATTTAAACAATACAGCTTCACTCTGGTTGGTCAGCAATTACTTGTACAGTCTGTTGTGCTCCCAATTCAGCTCACACACACTTCTGTGACAATATTTCCTTGAAGTAATTTAAACTCAGTGCTGGCTGCTGTGGCTCTGTCTTGGAGGTCTACTAGACTTAGATTAGTTTAAATTGGAGGAGGGGCTACAAGCAAACTTGGAGGAACAACTGTTACTGTCTGGGGTGAGATTAGAGAGCATTTAAAAGGAAATGTTGTATTTAAAATGCACTAACTTGGCATACACAGAAAATAGCTATCATTTTTAAACCATTCACAATTCACACAGTGACCATACATGACCCCTGAAAGACCTCTGACCTTAACTTCCTGACCAATTGCATTGTCCACCACCAAAAGATCACTGTTCTCAAATTTCATCACATCCATTGTGTGCAGTGTGCAAGAGGAAGTATGTGAAAAAAGTATAAATAAACAGGCATACAGACACACAGACTGATATACAGACATGCAGAAATACCCTACAATACACAAACCCCTACATTTGCTACATCAGTGTAGGAGCTCAAAACAATATTTACTTACCCACATTAGGTGAGGCACTGACATACTTTGGTTCTGCCTCACACAGACCAATGTAACTACCCTGAAACAAGGATAGAAAAGATGAAATGTCAGAAGTACTCTTGATTACCTGGTAAGTAAATCAACAAGGCTACCCCTGCTCTACTCTTTCTCACCACCACCCCACTCCTCTCACTTCCTCCCCTCCCTCCACCCTTCCTCTCTCATTCTAATGCTACAGCTTAGTCTGTCATACCTTATCCAAGCACATTCTGGTACCATCCTTCTAATACCCCACTTGGCCATCCACTCCACCCTGTCTATCCATCCCACTCTGTCTATCCACCCCACCCACCATTCAAACCTACTTGTACAGCTCAGCTTATCATTCCCTTACTAAAATGCAATTGCCTTAATAATTAAATGAACACAAACATGTAATAAATTCTTGTCCAGTCCCACTTTAAACCTTGAAATGTCCTCTAATCAAGATTAAGCTTCCACAGCATGTAAATAATTGAATGTACTGTACAAGCTACCCTGACTTTCTAGTTTGCTAACAACATATAAAATTACAAAACTTTATACACTGGTGCTATTGGCTAAGACAAGAATGCCAAATTAAAACCAAAGTGGAGATCACCGAAAAACAACTTCCTTTAGAAACAATTGCCAATGCATATACGATTTGTTTGTTAATAATACTGCTGCATGCAGAATACACACAAATTTGAGGGTTGTAAATACAATGCACATGAAAAAGGGATATGAAAGAATGAAAGGGTGAATGTACCTTATTGGGCACTTGCAACAGACACTCAATTTACTAATATCAATATTATCCAATCTCTACTAATTTAGAAACTGATTAATTTATACTGCAGAGAAGTTTTATTAAAAGTTTAAATATAAAGGAAGTCTTTAAAAATAGTAAACATTAACAGTACACTTGTGTAAAGGTATACAGTACAATTTAAGATATCAGAAAATTTTCTTTTGCAAATCAGTAAAAATCCTGGGGCTGTATTTGCAAACAACTGCCACACGTTTTTGCATTTGTATAGCAAAATGGAATCCAATGATGGACAACTTATTCCCAGGGTATATTACCAAAGACATTTACCAGAAACAGGGAGCATTTTTGTGCCCTAGTGCTCTTTAAAGCTCTCCAATAACTTCCTTGACATTTTTCAGTTTTCATAAATCTTCAATTTTATTTTTAAAATTTTTATTGTCTTATCACTGTTTTATTCATATTTTAAGACCAAAGAAAAAGTTTCAACTAAAACTATTTTGATACATGTTAATAGATGTATGACATCTAAGCATTCTTGTGAAGTTCACATCCAAGTACCACCTGTGGTTTAGAGATACCAGCAGATGAAATTATCACATTTTCAACCAGACAGGACATCATAACCTCACTTTAATCAACACTGTAGTTTTCACTCAAATTTTACAACCAATTTCTCCCCCATAAACCCATGTTTATGTTAAGTGAATACATGAGAGGCATGGGAATTTTGCATCTTTTACATTAATTGTAAGGTACTCAAAAATACTTTTCTACTTCAAGGTCAAAAAGGTCAAAACAGGACTTAGATTAAAAACAAAGAAAACAAAGAATTACTCATCAAACTGGTGCAGGGTTCAAAGCACAAAGAGTCAAATGAATTCAAGGACTTTTCACAGACT
>WURT03355713.1:7417-20110 GCA_009936505.3 Holothuria glaberrima | reverse complement strand
TTGCACCGCATGAAAGATTTTTAACAGAGTTAATTCTTTCAAATTGTATTCAGCTCTTCTGAACAAAAATTTGTTTTTCTCGTATTTCCATTTACTGTCAATCTTTTCAAAAATAGTTGTTTAGTCGTGTTTTATCTATTAAAGTGTCAGGGAAATCGTATGGTATAAACATGTGGAATGTAAAATATAAATGGCACTGGAAGGTCTATAGGCTGCGTATTAATCCTGCTTTACTATGGGGAAGCCTGTCAAGTGTATCAAGTTGAATTTGTAGTTAGATTTCAAGAAAATAAGTACTTTGTGTGATAGTCAGATTATAATGTATTGGTCTACATTGGCAACATAAAGATGCATGAGCTACCAGTTTGCTAGCCCACTTTATGTATGCAAGTTCCGGCCTCGGAGAAAGCCTGAAAATGTGCACTCTAAATTAAGAAATAAATACTTCCTAAATCCTCTCACACACGGACATTCACTTGCGCAGTTAACAATAGCGGGATTATAGGACGGTTTCCCGTCGTGGTATTGATTTTCGGAGGTCAGGATGGACCGTTCCATTTTGCCATTGTTCTCAAACTGGTCAAGAAACCGTAGCCTGTGGACGGCTAAAAGTCGCACACGTCCTTCGCAAACTCGTCCGTCAAAAAGGACGGAACAGTACTGTATATCCGTCAGACAAAAATGCCTGCTCCATCATATACTTTATCAGAAGGTACTTTGGATACAACAAGCTTGAGTGGTCCTCATGGGTGGTACTCAAACTCTTATACTGTTTGAGCACTACCTATCACAAAATGCAAATTTTATGGGGAAAAATGTCATTGTAATGAAATAGCTGCAGGACCACATGTCACCAAGATTGGTTCAGTGTGAGTTTTCTGGTAGTTAGGGATGTCCCTCTTAGGCATAGATGACTACAAAGCTGGGAAATCTTGGCAATTCTGCATCTCAGCTACTTGGTTCATTATCAAAGGAAAAACCTAGCAGTTTATGTTATTATAAATTTAAATTACTTGTGCAAATGGGCTAACCTTAAAAAGGACTTAAAATATGAAGAGCTGTTATGAGAGAAAATGCATAATGTAAGCCCATCACATCTCTATTTGTCAAAAGTGCAGAAAATGAAAGGTTCTGTGCCTTCAAGCGTAAATGGAATGTATTCAAACTCCAATCCAGACTTGGAATTAAATTTGGCGTGCGATTCACAGTAGTGGTAAAGGTTAGTCGGCGCATGCCTGTACATGTATGTAGGCTACCACCCAAAGAGTAGGATATTTGTCTTTGTCGTTATGTCATTGTACTATAGTCAATGTAATGCAAAATGTATGTGTACATGTACTGCACACTTCAAATTTGTGTTGCATAGTGTGCAACTGGTAATTGTGTGTGGTACATGTATAGGCCTACAGTACATAGCGTACACAGACGTTTACTTTGACATGTACGTTTGGCCGTTTATACAGGCATGTGCAATCACTACAAATATCCTGCTCTGTGGGCAAAACATACAAGTACAGGCATGTGCAGATACTGTTGTGTCATTTTCTGTACAAAGTCATCTCTAGTGTATTCATGTTTTGTATCCTTACAACCACTTAATATCATATTTTCTAAAAGCTGACAAGCATGAGGTCATAGCATCAAAGCTACAGTAAGTTACTATAATAGTTATGGTACTCCAGGCTTTAAAATGTATGAAAGAAATAAATTCACTTATTGTAACCTGCACAACTGTCAATATGAGGGAAAACAAGTTAACCTTTGTAAGAAACCCTGAAATTTAAATTTATACAGAGGTATGGTGGTAGGTATTTGCAATCCAGTTTACCTTCAATTGTTGTTCAGATTAAGAACAAATTTATTTATGTCCCTCAGCTAAAGGATTTATGACTGTGTGTACATACTGTATTATCCAAAGGGAATAACAGGTTTCTTGCTTGGATTTTCTAATTAGAAAAGTGTTTCACCCAAGAAGAAAACTTCTTTATAGACAAGGTCCATTTGGGAGGTCACCATTGACCTGTGGGAAGGGTTGAGTGGTTATGGGGCAACAGAGGGCATTTGAGAATTGGTTGACTGGTGGGAAGGTTTGAGTGGATATGGGGCAACAGAGGGCATTTGAGAGGTGGTTGACTGGTGGGAAGGTTTGAGTGGATATGGGGCAACAGAGGGCATTTGAGAGGTGGTTGACTGGTGGGAAGGGTTGAATGGAGGTGGGGCAACAGAGGGCCATTTGAGAGGTAGTTGACTGGTGGAATGGGTTTAGTGGAGATGAGGCAACAGAGGGCCATTTGAGAGGTGGTTGATGGTGTTTTTCACATGTTTTGAGCTTGTTGAAAGGGTATTTTATGCAGTTTTATAGGTTGTAAATTGTAATTATTCTTTCCTTCTCAGTGTGCATCTGTGTACTGTAGCTCTTTTTAAAAGTAAAAAAAAAATCTGGATCTCAGGGCATCCCCTTGAATGCCTGTTTAAAGCAATATGTCATGGTGAAAAATGGTGCATCATCAAGGTGCATCTTTGAATGGTAGGCTACAGTATGACAGCTCTTTAGGTGACAAGATTTACTAATAGTCGATGCATGTAACTGCTTTTCATGATTTTAATCAGGTTTAGACCATATTGATCAAGTAGGCCTTTATATGTATGGGACCTGAGTTTCCTATTCAAGTTTATGATCAAGTTGATAAAGGTCAGAGTGAAAATTGTCCATGCATGGGATGATGGGATATTCCTGCTGGTACCTCAGTATAACATGTAGCTGTATACATTGCCACACTGACAGTTACAATAAAAAAGGCTGTTACCACCAGTGGAACTGCTTGTACGAGTTTATTTGTTCAAGTGCTTGGCTACCCATGCTTCCACTTGTGCTTTGGGAAATACATGCAAGTCTTGTTAAAATTTTATACATTGTCCATCATTTAATACAGTGTGTAGGTTCAGTTTGAAGATTTGCTCAGCATCAGTTATTAAGGGTTTGTCTGCACACTGTAGTCTGTTGGAAAACGTCATAGAATGTAGGCCTATATAGCAGAACATGGAGTTCAAAACCAGTTCTAGCCAGTCCCTTACATTATAAAGTAAGCCAGTCTCAGGTTTCTACAAAACTAAAGACCTTAGAAATAAGACCCACTGCATTTGATGAGATCTTAGTTTTGCAGTAAGGTCTTAGTTTTCCATTTGGTGAAGTCTTAGTTTTGCAGTAGGGTCTTAGTTTTCTAGTTGGTGACTCACTGGTCTTAGTTTTGTAGTAGGGTCTTAGTTTTACAATTGGTGGGGTCTTGGTTACAGTGAGATCTTAGATTTTAGGCCTTACTGTAGGTCTTAGTTTTGTAGACAACTGCTAGTCTCTTACATGATTCAGAATAGTTGCAACAAATGTGCTCTCTTACAGAATGGAAACTGGGGAATATTAAATGTTAATCCAGCACAGTTTTTTAAATGGCACTGTTGCTCCCAATATTATCAATTAAATCTGACTGGGTCTCTAACATGAAGCCTTAGTAAGTAGTCTTATTTTAATAAATGGAAAAGTTGAAAAACGTGAGAGAAAAATTTAAGAATTCCTTGTGGCAAAGGTGGTTATGCTGCTGCGTACCAATGTGTTTTACTTATAAAATGCTAATTGGCTCAGAAGCCCACTACGGTGATGAACTGTACATATAGGTTTATCTCCATGTACTCCAGCTTTCCTTCCACTTGCAATGGCTTGCCACCAAATTCGGTTGCCCAGTTTTATTAATTTGGTTCCACCAGGACTGAATTGTCTAGGGCTGGATCAGTCAGCCAGCTGATTTTGCTTTTCTGTGGGAAAACTATCATCACAGGCGAATGCAGTCTAAGTCTTACTTCAATTGTCATTTTAAAATTCCATGATTTTTAATGAAATGACATACATTTTGGTTTTTTTAATTAGTTGCAGAATTAAGCAATTCCTTCGTTTAACCTGTATGATGCTGTATGCAGTATTTATGGTATGTTGTATAACATGATGATTTTATTTCTTTTTGTAAGAGGGTACTTTAGGAGTATATTTTCAGTGACATCAGTTGATGTTTCACTTATGTCGGATGTAGCATCCCCCCCACCCCCCACACCCCACCCCACCGCTTCCAGTTTTCAGTCGTGGTCAATTTAATCAAAGAAAAGATAGCTCAATAGTTTTGCAGGTGTACTAATTTGCAGGTGCTATGAAAAGCAAAAATTAACCTAGGGATGAAAGTTCAGACAATTGCTTAAAATTGGTGAAAGAAAAATCTCAAAAAAGCAGGAATACCATGGGATATATACCAATGTAGAAAGTGAATTGACTGGAAGAATTTTGCTTTAAATTTGACTGTCCTGGATGGGAAGATACTGTATGTATGACTAGACAGATTTGCAGAAAACTATGTCAACCACACCCAGTTTTTGAGTTGCAGGTATTTTCCAGCATCGATACTACCAGGCTATGCCTACCCTGTATTTAATGAAACAAAGAGGTCACGGTAAATGTCTGAACATGGTATGTTTGAGAGCCATAAATGTTTCTGGTTACCTGACAATGTTGTTTTGTTTTCTCTTTCATGGTACTGTACATGACAAAGACCAGTAGACACAGGAACTTGTTGAAAAGAAATAAATTTGTCAAAAGTAATAGATAGCATGCATGCTTGATAAATGTGGTCCTTAGATGTTTATTATATAGGGATATTAGGATTGAGCTAATTATTTTGACTGTCATTTATTGTCCCAGTGTCCCTTGTGTACATGTGTAGGTGTAATCAAGTTTCTGTATTCTCTTTCACAGTGTCATGTCATGTAAGTGTTGTGAGTGCTGGTATACTCCCTAAATAAGTAAATACTCAATGACTGTGGTTTGACTTGGAAGTCACATGGGTACAGTTTGTGTCTGGACTGGTTTTAACTGCATATTTAGAATTTTTTGCAATTAGTTATACATTTTGAATTTTGGTCCATTCCTTCATGTTTTAAGTTATCCTTTAGGGAAGACAGCCATTCATACCCCTGGGATACTGAGAGCCCTACAGAAGTTAATATTCTGAGTGTATTGTGGTCTGTTTCTTTTCTTATAATATTGTGTGCCACATACTGTATCAAGTAGTCTTACTGTGCAGAAAATATACTGTAGCTGTTGGGGCTTGCTGTTGTTTATAGGCATCATAAGAGCCAGGGAAGCTGGGAGGTATAAGTGCCCCCGCCCCTAGACCAAGAGTTTGGGGGAGGCCTTTTCCTCTCACACATTTTTTTGTAAAGCTTTGGCTATTTCTCGGAAAGTACAGGCTCTTCCTATCCCATAGAAATCCTGTCAGGTATGTCAATGGTGAGGTTGAGTAATATTACAATATTGTTTGTGAAGTAGGTTTACTTTAAAGTGGTAAGACTGTTTCAAAGGGATGGAGTCACTAGCAGCAGCATCTAGCCCGCAAAGTGAACTCAGCATTGAGCATTTTTGCACAGGATAAACTTTGTATTTGCATTCCAATGGTATTTAGTTTTAACTTGTAAGGGTTTGTGTACTTCACTACCCACTGTGATAGATCATAAAATAGTTCAAATTTGTCATGATCTTTCCAAACAACTATTCATGCTGATGCTTAGTATCGAGAAGGTTGGAGGTGATCTATTATTGCAGTGTTTAGTGTCTATTTTGCTCCTCCTTATCTGATACTGTTAAATTTACATATTATTATAATTTCTGTACCATTACTGCCTGCAATAACTGAATGTCAAAATACTAATAGCATGGTGGGATCCCTTGGCTATAGTATAACCCACCAAGGGCTGCAGTATTATCCTCTTCACACTTTCTGAACTTGTAAGCCAGATGTGCTGCTGATGGGCCCAGTCAGATGGGTTAATAGAGGTATAATCAGTATACAGTATATTTAACTTATAGTGAAATTATTGGTACAATTATGTATAGGTGCATAGTTACATAAAATATATAAACTCTTAATCCAATATGATCATAAATACTGTAATAAACCCCAGGCTATGTATAGCTTACACCATATTCATTATTTTTGTAACGGTTGAAGCCTGCAGGTTTTACATCCTTTTGTATAATTTTTTGATGTATGGATGGACAATTACTGTACTTCTGCATGGTACATTTATGTGTTGTGAGAATCATTTTCCATTCCCATTCCCTACCGTCACTTTGGATATGCATATGTTTTACACACTATCCTTCACTTGTGTGTGTTTCTGCGTATTCCCTTACACAATAAATAACTTTTACAGCGGGTATTGCAGTAAAACTTCACTAAGGGTGTTTATCTTATCATACCGGTATCAGTTTTTGCTGGTGTATGAGGGAATGGGGAAAAATTTATGGTTGGTGGTATGAATAAGGAAAAGAAAATATTGTAGTGTAGTTTTCGAATGAAGAGCACAAAGAGTAGTTTATGTGATTACAAAACATGTACACAGTTTGTATGGTAGGAACGTAAAAATTGTCAGCCTATTTATACTGTCACTTGCAACTGAGAGTCACTTGATACTTTGAAATACTGTAAATTTCAGGAGACAACTTACAGTCAGAAATTTGAAGCCCAGTAGGTAGTGTTTAGGCCTATAATACAGTGAGGGTAAAACTCTGCAATAATAATTTGCAGCAAATAGTTGGGGCATATAAAGGGGCAAATTTTGTGTTTTCCAAAAGTGAATGAGATCCATTCTATTCAATAGTTGTGATGAATTCTTGAATTGCCCTGACCCTAGAAGAAGTTTGTTTGTCCAGTAACTTCACAAGTGAAAATCGGGAGCTTGTATTCTAGCCTCGAATTTAAATCCTGTATGTCATGTTAATCTAAAACAGTGGGGTCGATCTAGACATATTTGAAAATAAAAAGAAGTATATAGTTATCCAGTTTGCCTTGTTACTGTAATACTTCAAACATATGCTATGGGCATTATTACTGCTGATTCTTAAGCAGATTTGAAAGTGTATGGGCAGTCAATCTATGTAACTCCAATCCATAGCTACAAAGGCTGCAGGAAATGTGATATTGCAGTCATTGGGTATATAAGTCAGTATTTAGGCATTCTGGTCAATATTTTATAAAGACATGGCTGTTTTGAAAATGAATAGCAATAGCAATCAGTTTGTTCAGAGTAGGGACTTTATCACAGGCCTTGACAAAAATGCTTGTCAACTCTCCATTGGCGAGTAACACTTCACTCATGATGACCTTGACTTTCCCTACATTTCAATAAATTTCCGATGCCCTTGCTAAATGGCTATGTGGTTTGGAAAATTTTGGCGAGGCCTGCTTTGTCAGTCATTAATACTGTACCATTCCAAAACCCTCATGCAGGGGCCCAACACTGCATTTGTTTTGCAAAAATTTTTTATATTTTTTAAATGATTTTAATAGATAAAGAATGATAGATAACTCAAAATGAGGCAGTATAGTAGCTTTCTTTTCAAGAAATAAGGCTCTCACAGGAAGAACTTTGCTTATTTGTTGCACAAAAGTAATTTGTTCACCCAAACTTCAAAAATTCAAATGATGCAACATCCGTTACTCTTGTAATGCATCATATTTTGAGAAGATAAAGCTATTGCTAGAGTTAATTGGTGAGACTGAATCATGTACTGTAGTATTGATTAAAGGTAGTTTTTCTGTATGTCATGTTGGTGTATTTTAAACACAATATTTCCATTTAACCATGGTGATGAAATTAGTCAAGGTCATCCACACTTCTTGGCAGACTGACAGCAGGGATTACAGATGATAATAGGGATTTAGAGACTAGTTCCATTGTATCTGAACTCGGCCTCATGATCTTACTGCCTATCAGCCTGGTACTAGGTCTTTTTAATGTTTGAAGAGGTTGGGATGACACTGGAATCCCTGAGGACTGAGAATACTTGACATTTGTTTGGATCATAGTGATGAACAAAGATGACAGTTACAAGTATTGAGGAAGAGTTTAATTCAACCAATCAAATCAGTCAGAGTGTTTATATCAGAGTTGGCAGGCCGAGATTGGCTTGTTTATATAGGGGGATAGTTCAGGTATGAGATGGACCATGAATTTGTTCATCTATGAAGTGTCACTGTCTATGAATAAATGGATCCCTTTGTGAGGGATGAGGTCATTGCTGGTTCATGGTTCAGTACAATAGGAATTACAAGGAGTTGCCATGGATGACATTTGTTGTACATATGATGGGAGTTACAGTATTCTCAGCAAAATAGGTCATTTTAACAAACATATTAGGGCCATACCTTGGCTTTTATTTAAAATATTGGACATAGGACATTACGAGAGCATTGTTAGTGCCCCTCCCCACAACTGTGCCTACCCGTGCAGTGCTCAGGAGTTCGCCTAAAATTGTGATTGATTAGTTCATTTTAATTGACATTAAACAGGGTAAATAAATTAGAACTTCTATCTCCAAAAGTACCAAAGTTGCTCTGATCAATCAGTTATAACATGACATAGGCTACAATTAAGCAAGATATTCATAACATGACCATTGCACTGCAGAGCTGTTGTACTGTATAGAGAGAAAACACATTCTTTCAATTTCCAAACTTTGCTTTCAATCAAAGGGCAGTCATCAACTGAGAATTTTGATACCCTGACTAGTGTCTGTCTTTAAGTTGAAAAGGGAAAATATAGTCCCCCCCCCCATTTGAATTAGTCTACCCTGTCATCCTAATTACAGAATGGCACCCTGCAATCATGTGACAATATTTTTGTTAGGCCTACTTATTTGTTGAATTCTTGCAGAATAACTCATTTAACTTCTATATATTTAATGCTTTTATACAGAAACATTTGTAAATATTTGAGCCAAACAGAAGAGATCTGTAAGACTATTAAAGCATTTTGTTGTAGTTTTTTTTTTTTTTTTGAAAATAAACTCGGGCGACTGCTTTCTCCCTTAAGTACAGTAGTTGCTGGTCTGCTAATGTACCTAGCACTAGGCCATCTCCGTCTTAGCTATGCCATAGCATTACATATGCACTGCCTCAGTATAATATACTGTACATGCTATAAACAGTCATTTGTTATGTGTAAAACAGAAAGGGGAAAAACTCCCAGAATGTACATTAGTCTGTATAGGGTGCATGTCAGTCTGACATCATCAAAGGCATCACCGTCTGTTTTATGTGACAGTTAGTTTCACTTGAAATTTCATTATCACTTTCTGTTGTGTGTATTCTAAGTACCTGCATGGTGATATACAGATTCATGTGTATGCCAGGTAAAGGAGCTTTGAAGTACAGTTGTGTCAGTTACCACATTTCACATTTTCAGGACATTACAATAACACTCTACCATTAGGACGGTGGCAAAGGATGTTAAGTACACTATAGGTACCGTATAGGGTTCGGTGAACCTTAACATCGTCACACCTCACTGAACCCCATAAAATGGTGTACCTAACATTCTGTGCCATCTTCAACCTCCTACTCAGTAAGCACTGAATTACCTTTGAACCTGTAATCTGCTTAGCATTACCCTTTCAAACCCATAGAGGTGGAAATGACACCTTCTAAACTAAGACTCCTAAACCATTATGTTTTGTAGATTTTATTCACATACCAGTGAGAAATCTGAATCTGTAGGAAAGTTTGAATGGGTATGTGGAATGAGGATGAAAACTGCTTCTGAGTTCACTCCTGTGTAATGTTCTGACCTTTCAATGCTGAGATGAGGAGAAGATGCAATCCTAATGCCGTTTGGAATCCCTTTTCAGTCTAGACTTCAGTCAAGTAATATAGTCTGAGAAAGTCAAGAAAGGTTCTTATCAACCCTTTGATATTACTAGAGATAATCAGGGACAAAGTCTGCACAATTGGCTCTTGAAGTATCTTGCTGGGAGTTACTGTAAATGATGTTTGTTATTTACAGTATACAGGTCTGCCAGGCAGCAGTCATTAGGCCTGGGTAGTCTCAGATTGGAAGACATTAAATGGGCAGGCACCATGTACCTTGGTCTGTATACTACATTTGACATTTCCCAGTCATCAAAGGTATAAGAGCATATGAATTAATTCAGAACAAAGAATATTTCTGATTGTGTGCTGTTAGTGGAATTTCATAATTAGGTTATTAAGGATGACTCATTTCACATTCCTGTTTGATGCCAAGTGAGATTAGTTCATTCTTTCAGTTCATGTCAAAGTATTAAATAGTTTGCATTTTAATTTGGTATGGTGTTGTATTTGCATGGAATGTCAGTTTAAGTTGATGGAGTGTAGGGTGGAAAATGTCCTTGATTAAAAGGCAATTCTCATCAACGCGGACGGTTTCAGTTCTCCTAACTATGCAACTTGTGGCTCCTCCCGTAACTGTATTTGCTCCTACTCGTGTAGACACAAACCTATTTTATTGCGACCATAGTATAATTGAAGCACTCCCACTGCATTGTATTTAAAGGCATTTTCCAGTGGCATTTCACAAGGGTGTCATGTGAAATGGGAAAATTTTCCAATCTGTGACCTCCAAACCCCGTAGCAATATTCTTTTCCTAACTCTAGATATCTCATATTAAAGAGTGCTTACTTTTGTCAAAAAATACCTCCAGTTCTCATCAAGGTCACAGTTTTATGTATGGTTTAACTTTGCCCCAGGATTAGTGGAGTGCACAGTACATGTTTGTATTAATAGTAATGTTTTCAGTGACAAGGAAATGCTGCACCTTAGTTCTGCGGTACGGAAAATTTTTGTTTCTTTGAAACCATTTTAAATGTGTAGAGTGAATAGACAATTCACAATATTGGTATCTGGGTAACTCTTTTGTCAAGAAATTAAGTCTTCATAGAAATAAGTTCACTGCTTTAACTGATGAATATTTTTTCATCGAGACTTCTAAATTTTCAAATACCGCTGTGCAGTAAAAGTTTTGGGCAAGAAAAGCATCGTGTATTTCCAGTATTTATTGGTGAAACTTTGATTTAAAAAAATGTGCTACATGTGTCAATTTATGAATTTCCTTTGATCTTCTGCACGTAGACTGTGTAAAGTGTGGGCTATGTGCTTTGTTTACTAATTCTTTCAGTGGGACAGTATTATCTGTTTATTAGTGTCCTATCTACAGGTTGGTGAGTGATCAGACATTGTGTGTCTTGTGTGACACTAGGACGGTGGCACAGAATGTTAGGTACTGTACACTTTGGTACAGGTTTCAGTAACCCTTAACATCGTCACACCTCACTGAACCCCATAAAGTTAGTGCAAACATTCTTGCCTTCCTCCCCCTGGGGAGGAACAAGGGGGAAAAGCCTCCCTTTCTGTCCCCTAGAGAAGTTTCAAGTTGCCTTTGACTTGATACATTTTTACACATTTGGCCTCCCCTGAAGAATCCCCCCCCCCCCGAATCCATTTTGCCCCCTTCAGTGCCTTGTCTGGCTATGGGTCTGCAAGTTCAAATTAAAACTCTCCCCAGTAGAGAATAGCTTTGTACTGTATGCCTACAGGTATGCCCTAAACAATGCTTCTTTCAGCTGCTACTGGTCCTCATTGATTCTGAACAACTTTAATTCACTCCAGCAGTATGGCCCATTCAGCTGACCCCACTGTTCAATTCATTATTACATTATTAATTCATTATTATTAATATCTGGTTCATGACCCTGAGTGAAATCTCTATAGCTTTCCTTATTGCCCAAACATGTCCCCTAGATTTGTTTTTGTGTGTTTATTTTGTGTGTTAATACTTCCATGGTTGAATACAATCAGCTACAGTATTATTTCCTGTCAAGATTATCATCATATTAAATTGTATTGCTATGTACAGTACTGGGTATAGGTTCATGATAGTTTGGAGTTAAAAGAAAGTCAAAGTCAATCACAGCCACATTTTAGTCAAGGTTTGTTACTTTTGTTGAATCCCTCAGTGGAATAAGAAGTTATCACAACCTTTTTTTGAAAAAATGTCAACTAAATTTTAGAAACTTCATTTTCCTTACAAGTATTTTGTATGTTTGTTAACATAGTTATGGTATTACTAGGCTATTAAAGGTAAAATTGTGTATGAATGTGACAACTGTTACATGAATATTGTCATGTAAATCGTACATAAATTAATAGTTATATGCACATTCAAATGACATTTGCCCTTCTTGTAGCTGCAATACTGGGGAAGTAATGGTTTGAAGTAAAACTAATGCATCGGGGGAGGGGGAGGAAGTGAGAGGGGGTAGGAAGAGAGAGGGGGTAATATAAAATGTTTGTGCTGGTTCAGGCAGACTGGCCAAGTACCTTGGAAGTAGTCTTTACATGCATTGGCCAAGTCAGTTTATACTATACGTACTAGGCTTGGTCTACTCCAATATTTTTGGAGTGAGGTACCAGAGGCCTTATAAGTTACAACTCCTACGATGACATTATAACTAGTGTTGTACCAACATTGCAAGTAGCCGATTTTACCGATACGGAGGTCTCAGTTTTCAATATCAGCAGCCTGATACCGATCCGAAACTGATATTTGGGAAATAAGCATTCGGCAACTAACCTTAGGTAACGGGACACCACAATGAAGTGTCCTTTCATCTAGATGAGGTAAAATATTGGAACTGGCATTCAAAAATACTCAGTGTCCCATTTTCATGACGTATGGGACAATTATTATCAGTTAGGTAATATCGGCATTTACTGTAAGGTTAATTTTACCGATACCAATATTCTTAATCATTACGTGTATGTATATATATATATATATAT
>WURT03355492.1:0-23862 GCA_009936505.3 Holothuria glaberrima | reverse complement strand
ATCAATAACAGTATTGTAAACTTTTAAGTGTATGTATGCATACAATTGAAATAAATGTGACGAACGAACGAACGAAAACAGATTCTTTACAATTTTTTCGCAGGTGAATCTTAATTTTGGGTTACTACCTTGTAATTTGTCTTTCACTTTTTTACCGTATCTGATTTGCATCTTTTCACCTCCCTTCTGATTTCCCGCTGCTTTTGCTTCACGAGGTCTATGTCTTCTAGGTCAAAGGCCCTTTTCTTTTCAAAGATTAGGTGTTTCAAATCCTTTGTAAACCATGGCTTAGCAATAGACATAATTTGCATGTATGTATTCCTAACAGCAAATAAACGTACCATGATCCTTACACCATGATCGCGTATATGGTGACCAGTTGATTAATTTGTCATGCGTTTGGTTCCTAAATAGGGAGGCTGTAAGGGACCAAAGCCCAGCTCAGCCCTATCGAGGTGAGGGCTGCAGTGAAATATGGAACCCCTTTGGAAAATTTTGGACGTCATGTTTCGTCTTCCAATTTCGTCTTACGTCTTTTGGACGATTTTTGTAGTACACATTCCTGCTTTTAGACGTTTCAAGGTCACGAAGAAAGGAAAGTTTCATTGCGCAATCGGCACTTGTTATTTTTTTCTTTCACAACGCGAGGAAACCCTGAAGGTTTACGACTTATTAAGTCAGTCCTGCTCTTTAATTCGCGGATTGACGAGATAATAGGGATGTTATATTAGATATTATGAATCCAATTCTACAATGGAATAGTCCAGGCGGCAATATTAGAATGCATAACTGTCCCTGACGACTGTTAACGGCATCACGATTAGGGAAGATTTTTGACGAAATAGTCAAAAAACAGTCATTTCTGGTCCTATTTTGCAGACAATTTAGCATTTCAATGCAAAATGATGCAGGAAACCCTGCTCTAAATTTGCCTAGTACCACGTTTGTGTCGCTATTAGGAGAGAATTTTAGGCATCCCAAACGCCGCAGGTTGATGGAACATTCATTCTAAGCCACCAAAACGAATTTGTTACTCCAGTTCCACTAGTGGGATTCTTTATTCTGACTAATGTACAAGGCTGTCATCACAACTACGTGAAGAAAATCTAGCATCCCTATTCCCTACATAGCAGAAGATCGCTTTCTCAATTTCTAAAACAAAACTTGCCATTAAAACCGTGCGTCTACCTGGACTCCGCTGAGTGTGTCAGGTATTTTCTTCTGCTTACTCTGTAATACGATTTCTACTTGTATCTCTTCAATGAAGTTGGTCAATCCGAGTGAGGTCGTGGAATTAGGGTGGTACAGACTCAAGGCTAGACCCAAATAAGAGGTCAAAAGCAAATTCATGGACGAAAATGAGGAATAAATTTGCCGAGACTATTGTCATGCACAGAGCACTCGCACAGAATCTTTAGAACCCTAAACACGCCATAACACATGAAATCGCACTCTCCGACAGGTAAATAATTCTTTCCATGACGGTCAATGCAGCCCATTAAAGAATCGTCCTGACATTCATTGAGGGAGTAATAATTTGCACTTGATAGTAAACTAACTACCAAAAGTTGTGCACGTAGTAGGACTTACCCTTGAGTGAACACAAATAATTGCACCCAGTCACGTGTGATTGTAGACATACTGACCAACTGTTCAAGCTATTTATAGTGCATTCTATGCCATTGTGAACTTTTGAAGTCCACTACCTTTGGAAGGCAACTGGTGGTTATCTAAGTGCCAATTCGTGCCGTAGAGCGTTTATGAGGCTAATGTAACAAACTCGGGTAGATATTTAATCACCCCTGTTGTTGGCCAAAAACAGGGGTCTCGGGTGGTATTCCGTATGGGCTTAGAAGATCGTAATGCTAACCGCAGTTGTGATTTGTCTCATCCTGTATCCTGAAGCACGAAAGCAAAAAAAAAAAAAAAATTAATAGTACTGGGTCACCGACCGGATATTGATACTGACTTGTGCTTAACGTCCGGGGAAGAAGAACTTTACATGCTTAATGCCGTATGGGGATGTTAAGAGTTAACTGCACACTAATATGGCTCGGCTGAATAATTCGTAAGTTTTGGGTACTTCATCGTCTCTTCGCACAGTAATCCCTCTCTCTCTTCAATTTATCTCGCTTTCCCTTTACCTTAAGTTTCGTGACTGGCCACGACTTTCCCCACTGGCACAGATGTGTGTGTGGGTGAAGACATGACTCCCCGATCCCTCTTTAAGCACGCCACTGGTTTACCTTACAGTCAGCACACAGTAAGTCCTGCTATAGTACTGCAGTACTTACCCTGCTAAAATACCTTTTCCAAAGTCCCCTCAACTCTCTGTCGAACAGCCAAAGGGGGAAGCCAAACGTTACTACTGAGGAGCCTCTACTCCCACATTACCTTACGCTGTTAAAATATTTCTGTTAATTTTAAGAAGGCAATTATGTCATGTTATTTATTAAACCCTTAGCTTAAGGAATTTTGTAAAAGAAAAGCAAACATTCCTTTTAAAATGAAATAATATTTTACAGAATATGTTACACAAAGAATACAACGATATCGGTTGTTTAAATTTTAAAACAAGGTACATATTTAATACGTTTAGTATCTAATAAAAGGAAAACAAAACCCAAACGACATTACGCAAAGTAGCAACAATCATTTCGTTTTAGAAAAATGCTACAAAAGTAAGCTCCGCTTATTAAAAGAGAAATTTGGCGTTTGTTTTACAGAAAATGTTCATTTTTTTAACTAATATTATAGATACAGAATGATAGACAATTCAAAGTTAGGCAGTAAGGTAGTGTTCTTTTCAAGAAATAAGGCTCCCACATGGAGACATTTCGTCATTTGTTGCACAAAAGTAATTTTGTTCACCCAAACTTTCAAACTTTCAAATGATGCAACATCTGTTACCCTCGCAATGCATAATACTTTGGAGCGATAAAGCTATTGCTAGAGTTTAATGGTAACACTGAACGGTTTAGTAAAGATTAATGGTATTTTCGTTTTATTCCATGTTGGTGCATTTTAAACGCAACATTTGCCTTTAAACAGCATATTTTCTATTGTAGCAATGTACATTTTCTGTACAATGCAACATATGTCTGCAAAAAGGAAAAACATGTAAACTGGTTGACCTATTTCACAGTGCACAAGCGACATTTACGCCACTCTTTTTCAGTAAAAGGGGAAAAAACAGGTACACTATGGCTGCATCACGTTATCATCAGAACGTGCTAGACAATGTTGCAGTCATTGTGGCTATGAGGGTTTCAAGCGTGGGGGTGTAAAAGGACAAACTGTCCTGGCTGTCCCAGACAGTTTTTCCTGAAGATTCTTGAGGTATAACTGTCTTAGTCTGGCAGATTCTGTCCATAGACAAAATATCCTGACGGACGGAGATAATCAAAGAAAAATTTATAGAACTGCTTCCACTCTAAAAGGTGCAACTACAGACTGGGAGGGAAAATTCATAATTGCAATAGTCCCGAAAAGTCTAAACAATTTCTGGAATTTTGAAGTATAATTTATGTTGCGACTAAAAGAAAAAAGGTGACGATTGAAAACAAGACTAACACTGAATTGTTTTCTCTTTCTTCAATATGTAAGGATATGTTCCGCATTTTTTTTTGATATTTGGTCTTAACAACAGGCGGGCTGATGAGACCCATGAATTCACGTAGTCGAATACTACTATACTGCAAGCGAGCGTGTGTCGAATATGTACTACCGGTGCCTATACCTCTTAGCTTTTGACGTACCCTAACTCGAAATCTATATCTGGCTTCGTATCTGGATATATCTGGCTAATATAAAGTTTTGAATGGCCATATTTAGCCAGATATATAACCAGATATAAGAATATTGATATGCTGAATCAAGTTTAAAATGGCCATATCAAGCTAGATATAATTTGATAAATGACCATGTCGGATATACAAAAGTAACAATACAACGTGTGTCAGGGGCAATTATTATTCACATGTGAAGAGGTGTACTGACAGGTAATGTTTACAGTACTTCCTCATATGAACCGGACAGATCCTGCGGTATAAGTTTTTGACATATATGCACAGGGTTCACGCTAAGAAATACAAATTGTATAGCAAAACTGCTATGCAATTGCAATTTGCATGGTATTTTATCAATATTGTATAGAAGTTTCTGTCACAGTAAAATTCTACAGATTCATGCCCATATTGTACATTATCGTTCATTTCATCAAGGCATTATTTGCATATCGTATCCTCTTGTGCAGTTGTTTATGTTAATTACTTAGCGGTCGTGGAGTGAAAAGTTGGAGATGGACTCCGAAGCAAAAAAATGCCATCTGATGATTTGAACTTATATGATAGGTAATAAAAAAAGTTATCAGCACCGTGGAAGGTGACACTGTTAATTAAAAGAGTAAGAAGGCTGGTGTAAGTATAAAATACAGTAAATATGTGTCATATTTCTTACTGACGAAATTTCAGTTTTAACAATATCGAAGTGAGTGTTTAATGTTTACTGTTCTGGTTCTTTACTTCATCAAACAACACGTGCAACTGTATATGACAAGCTGCTCATGTCTATTATTCACCTTATGCCATGTATCTTAACATTTTTTGCAGCCATCATGATTCTTCCTATAGTGCACTGTGTATCTAGCTAGGTTGAGAGAGTTCTCAATATTTGAACTGTCTATTTTTCTAAGATATTTGTATCTAACCAGAACCCGAAATTGACTGGAATATGGAAAAAGTAGATAATAATGCTTCTATCAGCCAGGGTTGTTTGAAGTTCAGTTCCGTGTAAAAAAGTCATAGTGTCCACTGATCAAGTTGATCCTTGGAACTGGTCATTCACTGATGCACAACTTTGATTCACCTAGAGATTGTAAAGCATCCTAACGATTGACAGTGCCCTAATCACTATCTAGTATGTTCCAATAGATATCACCTGATTCAATTTCACATTCTTTTCCCACAGGGCTACAGTAACACTGGATTTTCATATGCTGCTTCCTTTATGTGCATTGCTTGGCCTGACTTGCCCAAGACGATGTCATTTTGTTCGATATGCATTATGGCCACTAGTTTAAGGTATGAAAATATGTTCAATAGCACTGCAGCTTACAAATTCATGTAGAAGTTATTCAGAAAATTTCACCATGGGGTTGGGGGCGGGGTGTGTTCATAGCTAGTTATGTTGTTTCATGCATGGTACGTATGTTCAGTGTGTTATAGTATGTATGATTTGCCTCATACGTATTATTAACAGTACTATCTGGATTTCAAAGAACTGATGTTTTACTCTCTGACCACTCAAATGAAACATCAAAAGACCAATTTTCACTAATACACTACAAGTCTTAAGCCGCTTACTGTACTGTATTGCTTGGTGCATCTTCCAATCTTTTAAGCTGCACTAAAATAAAGGAAAGAAGAATGCGCTGGCAGTCATTGTCCGCCGACTTTGTTAAATTACAGTAACCAACAGTAGTATGACCAGGGAGCTGCCACTCTTACCTGGTATGACCAGGGCATATGAGAGTCCACCCAGAACTTGGATCACTTGCACTTGTATTTTAATTATACCATACTGCTTGGACATACGTTGTGTTAAGGTGTTGATTAAGGGCCATTCAACATAGCCACAGAAAGTATAAATTCTGCAATTGCTAAGGTTATCCCTATGAGCACCTCTTTTCCAAGCAAAGAAGCACTTGTCTAATCGTCTTCCCCCCAAAGCTAAAGTAGTTTGCATAGTTTAAATTTTAGTAGGTCTTAATGTATTTACACACTTCTGTGTGTGAGTAGCCAAGAACACAATTGACTGAGGAAGTCATCATCGAAGAGAAACTTCGTGGCCTTTAAGTTGTAGTGCATCTTGGGTTACTGTTAGTGCCGTACTTTTGTACATGACTGATAGATAGCAGCTCACTTTCCACATCACATACACCTTGTATACATCCTACATGTAAAATGCCTTCACCAACAGTGTGAACTGTAAAGAGGTTGGTATAACCAGGCATTCATCAGCATGATAGGTAGCATTACAACCGATCATTGAAGTACTAATAGACTGTGGATATGCAGCTAGAAATATTACGTTTGAATGCGCTTGAATGCAAGGACCCAGTGTTCTGAAGGAATGCGTTATGGTAAAGAGTTTGCTGGCATTAGTGTTCAAAACAACAACAACAATCTCCATGAGATAAAGGAAATCAATCTGAACAGGACTTGGATCGTAAATTATGTTGAGAATGATCGTCCCATGTGGTTGTCTGGGTGGTGGGGGCTCTTTGTGCACTCCCGCGTCTCGTCTTGTTCACGCGCGGCTCGAAACTGCGAGTAGCTACCCGAAAATTCCGACGAGTGAAACGTGACACGCGCGGCTGCACGTGCCTGCCTTGGCAAGCAGCCCTCCCTGAAGTCACGCACCTCTACTGGGTCAGTTGGAGGTCAGCCAAGCTGAGCGGGAAATCCCGTGAATTCCTTATCGGGTCTTCTGTACAAGTCCCGGTAAGGAAATAAGGGTGCGTATGTGTGAATGGTAGTTAATAGTGCAATGTCAGATGGGTACAAGACAATTAAACTGCAAGACACTGAGAGGTGACTTGGCTCTTGCAATGAAAGTTTGTGATTGTGGTATATGGGTGCTCTATATGGTACAGAATTGTTCTCATGATTTGGTAGCTGTGAAAGGCCATTTTGGGTCAAACAGTGGAAAATGTGAAACGTTCTTGTAACCACGTAGTATGATACCGTAGCTCAAAGTGTGTATAAGAGAGAGCCTCATTACTGGTGTATTTGTTGATGCCCCATTCCAGATAAAAGATCCCTAATGTAGTTTTTGGTAGAGGTAGGTGAAAAGTACTTTAAAGTAATTCAAGGTCAATTAAAAAAAACTATGAGAAGCATAGCTTACCTTATGAGGGTAGGTACTTCACCGCCAATAGGATCGACAACCCCTGTACTGCAAGTAGTTTAATGACAATAGTTAGCAACTATGTGTGGTCGTGAATAACAAGCAAGGTAATGGGACACAGCTCTAGATCTAGATCTATCGCTGTTTGTATTACATGATGATTGACTTGTCATGGTATCACTGTGGGACAGTTTTCACAGATATGATTACACCCTGAAAAGACAGATTCTGATGTCTTTTTTGGGGGGGAGGGGGGGGGGAGCTAATTCTTTGCATGTATTCTAGCGACATTACATGGTTGTTGCATCATAATGTGCCTAATTATTTCTCCAAAATGTTAAGTCTAACAAGAGCTTTCTTTATTATATGTTGCCTTTCAGATTTTTCACATGGCCAATTAAGTGTTGTGCAACGGATGGAAATCCATGGCTATGGAAGCATTACACTGCTTCTGTACCAGTGGGAGTCCAGCTAGAGCGGACCATGTATTTATCTCACCATAAAATCAGACAGCTGCATTTCTCTATGGCTAGACGAAATGACAGTCAGTGTTAGTAGTTAGTTAGCCATGTAACCATCGTGAAGAAGCAAAAGTACACAGCAGCATTGATGGCATTTTGTAGAAGATGGTTCGGACATGTTAAGTTCAAACATCTATACTATACATTCACTTGCATAATTAAAGATGGAAATTGATTGGGTTTGTCTCTCATGAATGTCGCAAATAAAGGACACGGAACAAATGGGACTGATGATTGCACATAGCAGTGTTTTCAGTGTGAATACGAAAGTTTACTATGGCAGCAATTCTTAGCTGATAGAGTAAATCATGATGATTCATGAACGTAGCAATGATATTAGTACATGTGTGTCATCAATTCACTTTAGACATGAACTGAAAATGAATGCAGTGATTTGTTTTCAGAAGTTAATGTATTGTATGTATTGATTTCTTGCTGATAGCAAAATGAATCTGTATGTTGTCACAGTGGTGTGTGTGTGTGCTTGCGAATGTTAACTTTTAGACTTGGTGCATGAAGATATGGTAAGTGCATATTTTTCAGACTGTGTACATGGATTTATTACATTGAGAAAAGGGACACAATGGTATGGTGTAGGTCACATGTCATTTGCAGTCATCAGAGTTCCTACGCCTAAATTTTTATGTGCATTACATCGCGAGGTATGAATCTTGTATACTTTTATTCAAGCACTGCATGTTGGAAACATTGTGTTTTCTTGTTTCTTTTTTATGGATCCTTCGTACCCCGGGAGGTCAATTGGTCAAAATCTCCTATACACCATATGTGGAGAAAGGAAACATAGATTGGAACATATAATCGCAAAATGAGGCTGGATGCAATAATATACAATATTTTCTCCCTTTTTCCTGTTGTAATAATTCACTGTCTATTGTATCATAGCATAAAATTCCAAGCCAGTTAAAAACTACAATTGACTGTCCAAAATGTTGGCTATTGACTGTTGTTTCACTACAATGTTGTCTATTACACAGTAAGAGCTCATGGTTGGTGTGCATAGAAATTAATCTTTATTTATAGGAAATTTAGTTGTCAATAAACTGTGCACATAAAGACCAAGTTGAATTGGATAAGGTAACATATACATGTGCTGCAGTTCAAGAAAAAGTGTGTGGGCATGTAACCGTTATCCTACTCATGTAAACTCCCTAAACTGTCAGTCTTGCATTGAAAAAAAATCAACATGACAACAATGGACTAGGCCGAAATTTTGAATGTGTATGGTTGAAGTTTTCCTACTGCATTGATTTGATGTGTTACACAAGTAATGTATTTTTACCCTTCCATGCACGGCCTTTTTAACCCCCCCCCCAACACATTCAAAAGCACCACCTCCTCTCTTCCAATCCCCAGCAGGTCATTTCAACTTTACAAACACTTGACTTGCCCAATCAGCAACATTATCATAAGCAACAGTTACTGTAAAATAGAAGGGTGTGTCTCCCAAAGAAGTTATACATACATAGCCAAGAGGAAGTATTTCTATTACATTGAAAAGTCACTGTGATGTAGAATTGATATGAAACATACACCAAGTATCTGGCAGTGGTATGTATTGCATTGACGGAAAATAGTACAAAGTAAACCAAAACAAAAATGACTTAAGGAAAGAAACAAAAGCTAGCTACTACGGGAAATCCAAGAGGCGGGCCCAAGCAAAGAGAAAGAAGGAAATACAAAGAGAAAAAATACAAGCCATTAAAATTTTCAAGCGAACTTTGCGGTTCTGAGAAAAGCTTCCACCATCATTGAGACCCATATGTGCAAAGGTATCCAATCGGTAAATCCAATCTCATACAAGCGTATTAAGGAACTCCACGCTTGTTAGCTTCGTGCTGAAGGGTCAATTCATCAAAAATCTGAATGATCTGAAAGCTCAGGCTACTATAATAAGAGATAATGTGGCCATAAAACAAGCGACAATTAGTTTGCGAAATTTTACCGGACTTGCTACCATCTAAAGATGACTTGTTATCCATACGAAGCCTTAAATGGGCGGTACAGCAGGTGTACTGGCAGCCGCAGGATTCGCAAGAAATAAATACACAAACGGGTCTTACAAGACGCTCCATCATTACAACATTTGAATCGATTACTGGTCACCCTGCTACAAATGAAATTACTAGTGTCAAACCAAGTAAACACACAAGTTGCAACGTTTATCCCCGTAAGGGCTTGGGGTTGGGTCTTGAGGTATAAGTTGGGCCTCGGACACCTCGACCGGGCCCGGACTAGACGAGATTTAAAGTTGGGTGATGGGAGGAATGACACAATGGGTTGGAGGTTGAACTTTTGGGCAATAGGGAAACGTTAGAGATCTGGTTTAAACGTTCCCACCAACATCTGGTAGACCAGGCGATATGATAAGACAAGAGGGACCTTACGCATAACATTGGGATTTTGCTGGGTTTCCTGGCGTGGATGCGGACGAAGGGCAATTTGTGGTATGACCTTACGTTTGTCAAAGCAAGGACGGACCAACCACGTACTAAGTTCATGGCAACGTTGCTTACAGTTGTGGCGCCAGATGGGGTGCCGTGGCCCCCGTTACAGTACCTTATAGGGAGAGTAGCGACATTGACGTTCCAAAATTTACAGTTCACCCCCAAGTTTTGTCAATACAGTGTCGGTGCATTGCACTGGCCCAGAATTTGGGTGCAACATTCGACCTGAGAAATGGATAGAATGTACTGATTTCCCACCATTACTAAAAGAAAAAAAGATTTGAAAAGAGGTTATGATTTGTGGGCCCAGGGCCCTATATTGGGAACACTATGACTTTAAAATAAAGCTCTGATTCTTTGGAAGATTCAGTCAGTAAGGAAAACGTAAACAACAGTTCCATGTTCTCAAGTTTTTCATATGCTTATTTGTTAATACCTCACATGCTGTACTTCGTAATACTCCACGATCTTTGGGACATGGGCCCAGGGCGCAATTAGGTATGAGGGTTCTTAAACTAGTGTTCTGTGCAATTTAAATGAAATATGAATGTATCTTGAAAAATAGCAACAGCGCATGAGCGATTAAGTGTGAGTTCAATGCATTTAGTGGTGTCTGTAAGTAAAGATAACCTTTTGTTCTCTTCTCTCGATTTGATATAATTTACCACCGAAACGTCCATTTGGTTCAAAAACTTTCACAAAGATGTAGCCTTTAAGTCTTTAGGTCCTTCGTGTTGCCAAGGGGTCTGTTGCCAGTCACTTCCCACCAGAGATCCCCAAAGGAACTTGGTCCCATAATTCTCAGTCATATGGTTCTCCACCCTGACATAACGTGACTTATGTTGAAACATTTTGTGAACTTTTCCTGAAAAAGATGATCGCTCATACGTACCATGTATAAAAATAGCAACTAATGATCTGGCCCATAGTGCCATTGTGTCCCCCTCCCCTGACCCATATCACTGTGACTGTGACCTTAAATATTTGTTACGTGATACTCTACCTCTCCGTTCAATTGTCACCAGAAACGATAAAAAAAAACTCACAGCGCTTACAAGGGACTCGGGTGACATTGTGCAGTGTATGCTTGAGTCTTCGCCAATGGAAACAAAATGGCGTCCAAATTCAAGTTGTCGCTACTCTCCCCCCGGGCTGCCCCCGTCGGGGACTTTTTACAGCTTTGTCGGGGAATCTTAGTCGATACGATAAAGTATGCAGTCCGCGACCTGTTTTTGCTCTCAAGATGACAATTTATTTCTCTAATAAGAACCAAAAATTTTTGGCACGCCAAGCGCGCTATGGAGTTACTCCAGTTTCTTCATTAGTTTCATTCCACCTTGCTAGATAACGTATGTCCTGTCAAACATACCACGTAACATGTCGGCAGAGTACACAGGTTATGTAGAGATCGTAAATTTCATCCTATATCGCAAATGAAGCCTTTGTCATTCTATATGGTCAGTTGGTGAGCGACTCACGGAGCAAAGTTTGGCTATTTCGTCGGGTAGCCCAGGTGGTTTCGACACAGTGTATGCTATCCCCGATACGGCCTACAACTCCTACAGTTTTTCTTTTTCTTTTCTTTTTTTTCTTCTTCTTCTTCTTCTTGTTCTTAATGTAATGATTACCGTACATATGTTTTTTGTGTGAGCCTACCAAAATTGCCGTGTGATTGAATGACGTCGCTGTGTACGCATTGTTTTCAGTCAGCATGGTCAAGATACAGTTTAAGTTATTGACAAATTCAGTATCAAGAGTACTTCCCTTAAACATAGGTATCTTTCACCTTTCGAATAACCGAAACGATTTAGGTAACTCTTACCTCCTCCTTATTTGCTGATTTTGCTTCGGCGCCACGTTTTTTTCCTGTACAGAAGCACATGTTTAGATATATTATTCTACGAATCTTTTATTAAATATTCAATAGAAGAACATTGGATATTTTTGTCTTTTAAGAAGGTACATGCAAAATACCATCAAGATAACACCGCAAAAATTTGAACTGCTTGTTATCGCGTTAAACATTTTGCCGAGAAACGTTAGATCATTACTGTCTGTTAGATGAAGTCCTTCTCTAGGTACTTACGGTAGGATTGTAATTTTACAGCATCAAATATTAACGAGTTCATCTTTGATGAATATGTTCTAGATTTTTGCAGGGTGATGTGACAATGGATACGACAATGCAAACAATAGTTAAACAAACAATTGAGCCTTAAAAAAAACGACCAATAGTTATAGTTACGTGACGTGTATTTGATGACGGATATACCACAAACTGTAAGAATAACGACCATGACAACTATAATAGGAATAATCCAGAAAAGCCTGACCGGTGCACTTTTTAAGTCTTCCAAATCTGTTGGTTTCAAGTTTCCTGTGTTACAAAAGAAAGACTGTTAGTTTTAAAGGGTTTTGATGAGATTTTTTTTTCCTAACAAAAATCTGTCGGCAAATGTCTTGCGGAAGTCATAAAAACAAGTTCCCAGTGGCATTTCAAACTCACTGAGGATAGTGTTCTGAAGTCCCTAAAGTGAAGAGCAGGGTTTTGTACGTTGAATTTGAAAATCTTTGTAAATTCCCAGACCTAGACATCTACTTATATACGGAATACTCTGGTAGCACCATACGTCGAAATCCGGGGTCAAAAGAACATTATATTTCACATGTTAGAGAGCACATTAATTATTCCACTTTTCATGGAATAAAATTTGTGTAAGTATGATACATTTAGCCCTATGCCCCTTGCCCACTTTTCACACACATCTCGGCTACTGGGTTTCACCTCACTATAATATAAATAGCGACTGAACTGTACATATCATACTGAAAGACGTACACTCAACGTATTTTGCTATTATACTCACCTTCCACAAACAGTAAATCTATTTTTGTTGTTAAATGAAACGTCAACTCGTTTAATGATGGTACCAAACATTCAATGGTTAATCTATCACGTGATTCGTCGTTCCAAATGAAGTCTGACGTAAGAGTGACATCAAATGTCTCCGGGTTTTCTTTAACGGTCACGTGGTCGTTGAAGAAGGATATTGCATGTGCATCTTCTTGACGGAATGTCTTCCACTCAAGGTTAACCTGAGGGCGGATTCCTTTGATTGTACACGTCACAGTACCTTGGTGTTCAGCTTCTAATGTACAATACTGGTCATGGTTACAACCATCTATGATCGGATAGGCTGGGACAGGATATACTATAGAGGGAATTAAATTAATTAAATTTAGAAAACCGTGAAAATACGCAAAAGGAGGGCATCGAATAAAAATGAGCTTATGCGTCAGCCCTTTATTTTGAACAGGTACAAAAATCAGTACAGAGGGAATTGTTCTAATTAAATTAAGAAAACCATGAAAATACGCAAAAAGAGGGCGTCGAAGGAAAATGAACTTAAGTGCGTTAGCCCGTAATGTAGGACAGGAACAGGATTCACTATAGAGGGAATTATATCAAATTAATTAACACCAAGTAAACCTTGAAAAAAGGCAAAATGAGGGCGTCGGATGAAAATTAGCTTATGCGTCAACCGTTCATGTGGGACAGGTACAGAATTCACTATAGAGGATAATGTATTAATTGAAATCAAGGAAACCATGAAAATCTGAGGGAGTCAATGAAAATGAACTTAAGTGCATCAACCATTTATGTTCAATCGTGATATGTTTTTCTGGCGTATCCGAGTAGACTCAATCTGTAAACTGACAGTGGTAAACATTCTAATTTGTGTCAGAAACTCGACATGCACTAACAGAACTGTAATAACTAATGTGCTGCCAGCACCGTGGCCTGGGCGAAATTTCTTAGGGTCAGCTAATAACACAATCAAAGAGGACCACTAGTGGCGTGCCTACAAATAGTTGACGCCCTTGTAGACCCTTCCCTTTTTACCTGGCCATTAGTGTCATCCTACAAGAGAGTGCAGAGGGGAGGGGTACATGCAAGGCCTGATTTAGTTATTGTTTGTGCTATCGTTGTCAAAGCTTTAAATTGACTATATCTTTTGCAAACTGCCATTATTTTGTGATATTTTACTGTTTTGTAAGTGGTTTGTCAGACGGGGCTGTCTTAGGAAAGGGAATGACACTCTATACTATTTGATTTTTTTCTGTTTTTGTTTACTGGCTTGGATGCAAAATGGTGCCTTCTTTGGTTCAGGTTTGTTAAGCGTTGATCTGGTTATATGTTTGGTTTCAAGCTTTTCTAGACTGATCTAAACTGGTGTTACCTTGAGAGCTTTGAACTGATATGATGATTTATAGCCCTACTTTTTTGGTAGTCTACTGGATTTTTCGGCTGTGGCATAGCAACCCGACAAGGCTGGTTACGGTACGGGTTGCACCCTAGCGTACCTAGTGCCCCACTGGGGTGCTACCATCGGTTGGCGTGTATCCGCATCGAAGGCTTTGCAAGAAAATGTCCGGTCGAAATTTATTCTTAATGGATGAAAACGACATATTTTAGATCTTAAAATTGTATCTACCCATTTTTTTAAGACTAAGTTTTGAAGCTGTATAAGAAACAAATTTAGAAATCATGAAAAAAGAAAAGTTATATTTTACTTCAAGGGAAAAACAGTTGACCCAATTAGTGTAGCCGAGCATCCCATTTCTTCAATACCCTTTGAGAATCATGTTACAATATGCTTGTTACCGGGCTATATGAATTTACTTATAGAGTCGCTCATTGGTAATTACCTTAAATTTGCAATGTTTATGTTCTAACATATCATAAGAGATAGGCCTACTTGAAGTAAAATAAGGGGGTGTTTGTGAGAGTTAGCTGTAATGTTGTTTTAAAATAAGTTTGGGACGACTGCTTATGCCCTTTATATTAAAAATTTCTTCACGATCTCATTAAGTTTAACTAATAATTTAAAGTAATCATAGGCTATTTGAAATTGAGTCAGAGTATATGTCAGGTGATCACCTGCCGTCTATTTCGTAGGCGAAGATAGTTCATTCGTCAGGAATATATTGCCATTACAATTTCAATATTTTTCTCAAGTGGGCTAACTTTTATTTACGATTATGATATCTCGGCGGGTTGCCCCTCCCCCGCAAGCTACAGCTCTGGCTGAATTATTCAGCAGAAGACAGATTGTTTAATGCTAATAGTCTTAGAATGAGAGTTTAATCTATAAAACATATTCCTTTGAATAAAGGGAAACAATCTAAGGTTTCTTTTTTTAAATTTTCAAATATTCGAATGATATAAATTGTAGTGTAATGCCAATATTCACAGCTTAACGTTAGAATCTCGATCAATTCTGGTATACAAATTTGAATAGGTAACTATACAGTCTTATAAAACCTTTGTAAACCAGAAAGATGAAAGAAATTCCATGTGTTCTCTCCAATAATCTTTACCAATATAAGCTACCCTACTAAAGATATTAAAGTATCATGATTAAGTTTCGTAAAGTTTATTTAAAAATATATTGCTGCAAAACCAACGATTGATTAATAGTCCAGGATAGGTTTATAACTGCAAGAGATCTAAAAATATTCTAAAAGTGCTATCTTAAGACTTACGAATTGATAAGGAGAAAAAATGAATAAATTTACCGCGAAATTTCTAGCCTCACATTGTTCAAGCCTGCCTTATTAATAATTCATAACAGCAGTTTCGTGACGTAGAACTCTCACTTCCTGTTAACAAAACTCGCGTACAGTAAACCAGTTCATGTCATATTAGTCAGGGTACCCTTCTGCATAGGGAACGTGTGTACAGTTTTTTCACTCATTCTCGACGAGTGAAAAGAGCAAATGTAAACACTTGGCCTTGCGGCAGGGTTACCTTGTCTAATGTCTTATGTTGTAATGTTAGCGTGACAGACGCTATGAAGATGCCGATGTGTCAGGCCTTTGGCTGTGTGAATCGGCCTTCGGCAACCTCAGGAAAGATGTTCTTTGCTATTCGTGATCCAAAATGCTCCAGATAGGTGTAAGAAATGGCTGCATACTATTGGGACTGACAAGCTTACATATTTTTCAACAAAATCCGTGTGGTGTGTCAAGACCACTTCGAGGAAAGCTGCTTCACGAGGAACATTGCAGCCTGCAGAGTTTGGATTCGACTATCGAAGAAAATTCTTAAAGCAGACGCCGTCCCAACGTTATTTATCCATAAAAATAGGCAGTCAACATCAAGAGAGGCCAGTGAGAGAAGTTCTGCTGTTTTCGGAAAAATGAAGGTTTGTTTGAAAGTACTAATATTATTCCTCGGATTTTTGATAAAATTGACATCGAACGTGTGTCTTGCACAATGCCGCAGTTCGCAGCTAGGCTATGTACTCCATTGCCATTATTAACCTACTGCACACTAACTGTTGCTGTTGCCTCTATTAGGCCTAACGTCACAGTACGTAAGGCAAAGCAAATGAGAGTTCTACGTCATAACCTTTTTCGATGGCTTCAAAAAGGTATGTCGCTTTAACCGCTGTTTTGTCATATATGGAAAAACGGAAACTTTAAACATTTCGCATGTTCATATTTTTGTCCATTTTGAGGAATTAAATGATAGTGTGCTGGACTATTCTTTTAAAGGGCGATTAGCCCCCACGGCAGTGCAAATAAACTTACCAACTATAACCACTTCATAAGCTGTAAAGCTATCTGTAATTCCATCTCCAAAAAGACAAAAGTAAGAGCCACTATGTTTGACTTTGGCGCTAGAGATTATCAATGAAGCGTTATCTCCCAGTGTGACATCATCTGTCAATATTTTGGTCATCTTGTCCCCGATATTTACAGAGTATAAAAGGACCGAACTGTTTCTGTCCTTCATATTTTCCACCTTTTTCCATACAATAAAGCCATTATTAGTTAAGTCACAATTTAATACCATTCTTGAGTCACGTTCAACGTATTTGACCTCTGCATCATCTAAAGATATGCTAATGTCGCTGTTTTGTGCAACTAGAAAAGATTTATCATTTTGTAGAATTCCTGATAGAGCTGATGCTTTACAGACGAGAAGTACCAATTTGGGTGAAGATTTAAATACATCCGTGGTGAAAACTCGTGACATGTATCCTACACCTTTTGGCGTAATAGTTGTTCTGCCAGATATATCTCTGTCACCAGTTATTGTTCTTGATACCAGTTCTAGTGGTATTGCTGGTCTTGCAAAATTCACTGAGCATTGCAATGGTGGTTTCAAGGCAGAAGTAAAACATACGTTGCTGATGTTACCACACTTGTCGAAGACAGGGAATGGCACAAATGGCTTAACTGTCGATACAAGAATAAAGAAATATTATTTGAAATTGTGATTACTTCTCTTCACCGTTTGTGTCATACACAATAATTATATACAGGTGTATTTAAAAATCAAACTTACCCGTTCATCTCTCCTTCTAAAGTATCCCCACATATTTACTCATACGTCCGATATAATGACAACGAAACACTAGAAAAAATCACGAAAGAAGCACAAGTGTTGATATGCAAGTTTATATCGGTTAGTAATTAATACTCACCTACAACAAATACGTCAACGTCGATGAGCTGAGGTATAGCCTTCTGGTATTGTATATATGCAGCTTTAAATGTGTGTTCGTGTTCCAGAGTGACATTATTGATGATAAGTGATCCGTTCATATGAACATCAAATTCACCTGAAGTGTACCCAGGCCCTGTTTTTATGAAGTTTTGGTAGTCTAAAAATGGATGGGTTGTTGCAAAATGAGTAGCATCGTACCATAAAACACCAAAAAAGTCTTCATGAAAAAAGCAATTTATAGTGTCAGTTTTTCCATATTCCAAATACTGAGGGGATGCACAGAACACCTCGCTTTGGACGTCTGTGAAGAAATATGAGTTAAAAAGTTCAATTCCTTTACAGGTTTTTTTTTCGACTTTCAAAGTGATAAATTGAAAAGTATGTCATTACATTATATACATCCGTCCCGTTTTAACCATTGTTTTTTCTAGAGTACTAAACTATATCTAAAGCTTTTAAACCTGAATACAAAGTCAAACAAGTCAGAAAACTAAATGCGTACCTGTTTTGTAACATTTTAATGTTAAACATATGCATGTTAAACTCCGGGGAGCAATATTCAGAAAATGAACTCTTAGCAGTGCAATATGCAATGTATTGTGACTGATGAAACGTTACTTTAGTAAAGAGAGCGAAGTAGATTGCCACTAGCCACAAGATGTGGACTAGGTCACTGCCGTAACGTCTATGAGGACTTAATTTCCCGGAACTCGATTTAAAGATATACACTTCCTTCTGTGTTTGAAAACTAAAAACGATCAACCACAAAGCCCAAAGACTTCTTAATTACTTGCTGCAAGGGAATTATTTGTTGAACTGACTCGGCTCACCCCTTAAATTTACACTTCTTGACTTTTTTTATCATTTTTACGATGTTTTCATATTTTGACCTCTGCTGACCTCATCAGGCTTTTGAACCCTACCAAATGTGGATGACAAAAATAAGAACCTGTCACAGAAGGGAATCGTAACCGGGACCGTCTGCTTGGGCAACCGCGCTCATATAGTATTTCCAAATGAATCATCTATAGTCATAGCATCCTTAACACGTGTTCATAATTAAGTAATTCAAATAAAACCATTACTGTAGTACCTATGCTAGTGAAAAATAAATTTTTCTCTATAATTTTATCTTTAGAGTGGTACAAAATTCATCCTGTACTTACGTTTGTAACCAAACGCCGGACACGATTTGGAAATACCGCCCACAGTCTAGTTAGTTTACGAGGTTTTCGTAGTATCACCTCGGATGACCTTCGACCTCCAACAAACCCAAAAGTTTCTTTTCCCATTAATGACGTGCCTGAGGCACGCAAATTGAGTTAACATTTTTAAAAAAATCTTAACTAACATAATCAACACCCCCAGCATTTATTAAACTTCTAAAATAAAGCCAACAAATAGATTCATCAAAACTATTGGGGGTGTTGCACAGTGACTTGTTTCAAAAAACATCATAAAGTATTTGTTTACATTCAAAAATAGTCAAAAAATGTAAGAAAGCGAGAAAAGGGGCAAAATTTTGGAAAAGTTATTTCAGGCACCTAAAAAAAGGCCAAACTACTAATATTTCTTTTCTGAATACCGACTGCTTGGCCAAGGGTGCAGCCAGAAGGTCTACGGTTCGAATCCTGGCCGGGTCATACCGAAGAATTTTAAAGTGGAACTTTACCGCCATTGTGCTTGGTGCTCAGCATAAGCAATGGAGTAGGGAAAACAAGCCAGTGTGCCACAATTGGAAAAAAAGACTGTGGCCGGCTCGTCTTAACAAACACGTCCTAAGCAAACACCATTAGAGATGAATAAATGGTTGGGGCAGGGATTGTAGAGATATTTCAAATATAATTGTGAAAAATGCGTAAATGTTGGTCAAAAAATGTACATTTCAACCCGAAATACCCGCCCCGATCGAAAATCATAAGATCACAACCAGAAGTCCGATTTTGTTCATTCAAACTTCAAAATGGTACTTACAAAAATTCTTACACAGAAATACCAAGATATATGAATAAATGGCAGGGCTAGGGTGAGTAAGAGAGTTTGAAAGTTATTCACAAGTGCAAATTTGAAAAGATCGTCAAATTTTGGCCTAAAACCGTCATTTTAGCCCCAAAATCCCCTTCAAATATCAAAAATTATAACCCACAACCACCCCTCCAACTTTTTTATGCACCAAAATGTCTCTTTAGAGCTACCATACAAGGTCATTCAGCTGTACATAGCGATCAGAATTAAAGCTGTGACCTCGGTTTCATCTTTCACTATGCACTGTGCACTGAAGCATACAGTCAGTGGGTAATGTGTGTACAGTGTGCATGGAATTCAAAAGTAAACAAATAGTAAAATGAGCATATCTTCCTCATATCACATCCAATTTCCTCAAATAAGGTATCAAATGAAACAGAAAACTATGAAAACATTCTCCTGTACCATGAAGTACCCCACAACCTTTATGACGTCATAAAATTTGCACATTTTAAAACAACACTAATACGTCATTTAATTTGCATATTTGCATACGTTTTGTAATAAATAAAAAAATATGTTCATTCCAATTTCTCATCTTTGCTCTTTCCAATGATATATAGGTTCTTACACAGAATATTCTTCTAACTTAAAATAAAAATTCCTGAAAACTTTCCTGTTTAACAAACTAAACCCACCTTATGGAAAAGGCTTAAAGTAACACATCTATATCCCAATTATGAAAAGGATCTGTCATACCTGGGTGCACTCACAAACTCACAAACAAACTCACTACCCTGCCATACACAGCTTCGGCTCACCCATACGCACAACCATTCCTTGCGGGGTACTAGGACCCGGCCGGGTAAGGAATTCACCGGATTTCCCCATCAGCTTGGCTGACCTCCAACTGACTCAGTAGACATACGTGATAGAGGACGGGCTGCTTGCCAAGGCAGGCACGTGCAGACGCGCGAGACTTCTCATTGCGGTGGCCGAATTTTCGGTCAGCTACGCTAGTTTCAAGCCGCGCGCCAGCTAGGAAAGACGTGCCAGAGCGGAGGCCTCACCGACTGCCCATGTGCCCGCTAAGGAGGTGTTTGTGAGTGCACCCAAACGCGTGATTGAATAGATCCCTCTTGCCTTCGACAAGGAATTGAAAGGTATAACCTCGACATGAAAATGACATGTACGCAAAAGGGACTTTAATAATTAATTAAAAAAAAAAAAAAACTACAACATTGTTGAAGTTTCTCACAACTGAACAGATGAAAGCCTCTTGCTGGGCTTATAGATAAAAGCGTGCTTATTTTGGTGGATATTGTTTTGCTTCTCTGTAAGAGTCATCAGAACAAAATAACACTTGGCTGATATATACATTTGCCTTCTTTCAAGTAAAATTCAAAGACTACAGGGATGACTGAAGTAATGTTTTATCCTTACCTATGACTACAAACTGCTTGGGTGCATTTGTATGTAACCATGAAGCTACTATCTCGGTGGTAAAAAGAACTTTAATGAATATCACACAACATAAAAATTCTGATTTTATGTACCGTATTTACTGCATACTTACCCGTGAAGCCAAATAATGCTGACAAGATAAATACTAAGCAAAAGGATGGGTAATTCGCCATGATTGTTATAGTAACGACGTTTTGGTTTGCCTGTAAAAAAGAATTACAGAAATCAACTTAGAATGAAAGGATAATTAAGGATTAAATTCTGATTTTGAATATGTTACCGTTGCAAAGAATACTTTGGAGATTCACTCTGGCTTAACTTGACGAATTGTAAAGTGGTTTCTATCTTGCTAAGGTTAACACCCATAGGCTCACTCACTCGTTGATAGCGACAGGCTGTTTGACTTTGGTTCAGGTGGTATCTCACCATATTTTCATATATGCATATTACCTTGGTAGGTAATCATTCCAAAGACTACGCGGATAAAGGTTTCATGCCGCACAGGTAAATGACTCTTTCATAAGGCAAATGTCTAGAAGGGGAAGGGATCAAGTTATTTTTTTTCTCAAAAGGTGTTATGATCTTGCAATGGAAAGGAAACACTTTTAAAGTTATGGTAGGGTACGTTCCTCCTGAAGTTCATCATAAAAAGTATCACAGTGCTAAATTCTTAATTATCTTGACCCAAAGTTTGAGCATGTATAGCCCCCCTTGGCAGCTTTTCTGTCGCATGAAGGCTCCCGTACTGTGATGCCTTGTGAACGGAGCCCATTTCAGGAATTAAACTTTCAGATTGTCGCTTTAACGTCAGCACCACTTTCTTTGATTTATTCATCCGACACATGCTGCATGTAGTTCTTATGGATGGTTTCTTGGCGATAAAAGTTTAATGGTATCAATATGCCTCTTAAACAATGCATATACTTCTTACTTTGTTTTGGATTGAGAATTTCTGGTAACGTGGAAGCAGACAGCTCATTAGATAATTTTGAAAATGGAAGCAAAATCTCGCACTATGTTAACTTTTTAGACACGGTGAAATTCACGTGTCCCTTCGCAACTATTGATCAAATTTACTGGATCTATGACGAAATTGTAATAAACCTACTAACATATATTATTGGGCACCGGTTTAGACATAACATTGAGGTGTTTGAAAATTCATCGATCTTGATCAAGTCCGTGTCCTTTTTTGACGAAGGGTTTTATATTTGTAGGAACAACTTAACCATATTAGCGGTGCACTCCTTGACGGTGAACGGTAGGTATTACTTGTAGTCACGTCCAAACCTTCCTTATGTTATTTTTAAAATACCAACTTAAAAAGTTTTAAATTCATTTTTTAATTACAGTATTTTGGTAACATTCAGGAAGCAATATGTTCAAATTATATGATAAAGGTTGTTAGAGATTACGTTTATGATGCAAACCGAAGTGCTCTGTAACGTTTGTACGTTCATAACTTACAAAACGCTTGTGAAGACTAACAAAGAAATTTTTAGGTCTTATAGACCATATTTTTCTCTGTGTTAGATAAAACCTTAGTGGCTTTATTTGTCGAAAATCATGTATAGTATTTTTTGCATATGAGTTTTCTTGCAGCAATTCACATTATCGTAACCTATCTTACCTATTTCAAAGGGCTTTAAAAATCTGTTGATATCGAATGTTTTATAAAAAGAACCGATTGTATATTCAAACGTTTATGTGAATACTGTTATAAATAAATTTACCAAAGGACGTTGTTCCAAGTCATGTAGAAAAATAAAATTGCCTGGAAAAAAATGTGGCGTCATCTTTCAACAAGAAAGTATGCATATGCACTTTCTTTTCATTCGTAGATCGGAATATGAAATATTGAATTTTGACAACTATCATATTTTTTTTTGTTTAGGGAGGACAGAAAGAAAAAAATGCAAGCAAAAACTGTTGACTAAATCGTTTTAATTTCTATATGAGCGGTCAAAGACATTTGCTAAGGCCGTTCCTGCTTCTCAAATGAAAAAAAGGATATTTTCTGTGAGAAAAACCAATCTTTTGTTGGCATTACAATTATTTTTATGTAATTTATTGAACGGACGGCATAATACGTGATACGGTACCTGATACTTAAACTGAGCAATTTTAAGGTGAAGGAGTTCAGCAGGAGGCATACTTTTAGGAACTAACTTTCTCATAAGCAAATTGATGAAACTTTAAAATATCCCTTATCTCGACTATTGAAAAATGCTCCGAAGGACCCTTTTAATTAATGCTAAAGCAATCCAAACAATCTTAACACAATGGAAGAAGTAAACCCTATTTTCTAAACCAATTTTTATCAAATATTACGTTGCACGAAGTTCATGATTGACTCATAAGCATCTGTCCAACTTTGCCAAAAAGGGTCTAGTGGGCGTCAGAATTCTTGCGTAATATTGTAAAGAATAATTAAAAGGTATCTTTAGTAGAGCTCGTAAACACTTTTCTAGGTTTCACAAAATCTACCGGGCTTCTTACATTTCTATTTCATCATCTGTTTTAGATTTTCCTAGTCCAGACTAGCATTTTGTTGAAGGAAAGCATTATGCATGCGCACCTTTAAGCCATACAATGTTTACACCAGGGTCTACTCAAAAACATTAAAAGTGATCTTAACAAATAAAGATGAAACAATGTTGATGATTTATTTACAAATATGGTTTTCACAGGTATCCAGGAGGGCATTGCAAATATGATATGCAGTTAGTATTTTACAACTAAATTAAATACCGTTGAGCAGACCCCACGGCAAGAACGCATAAAGTGAACGGTACTGTTTCATACAAATATCATCCTTGTCCTTGCTCCGTTTCTCTGACCGACGGGTTATGTAATGGCAAAAGCGATTTTATCGTTTTCTTGTGGTTATACATTTGGTACTAAAATTTTACTGTGTATAATTATGGCCAGCTACGGTGTGTCTTTTTAGTAAAAGTTATATATATATATATAAATATATATATATATATATATATATATATATAATACATATGTATAT
>WURT03355491.1:33084-45074 GCA_009936505.3 Holothuria glaberrima | reverse complement strand
TTTTTGACGAAAAGTCTCAATGGTGCTGTAACCACAGGAATGTCATTTTACTCTGAAGGGAAATGGTGATTAGCGATTTCCAAACCACCAAGGCAGAGAATCTCTAATGAAGGATTTCCTTACTGCAGGTGCTTTTAATACTGAACCTCCCTGAAAACTGTGAAAATGTATAAAGTGCAAAATTAAGATGAAGGAACACTCATATAAATGTACAAAATACTAAACAAGCCAAAACATTTAACTGACGTACAAAATACAAACAGTAAGCATACAAAAATACGACTTACAAATATACGAAAATATGATACAGTAGAAGTATTTTATCTGCTAACTCAGTTCACGTACCTAAATTCTCACAGTAAACCCTTGATATAAACCCACGGCTTCACAAGCTGACACAAAAATATAATACCTTTTCATGGAGTGTTTTAATTTTAATTAGTCCTCTTGCTTTGATCTTTGCTGTAGTTACTGTGTTTTTGTTTCCTTGATTTATAAGCTTTTTTCACTTTTATTGTTTGTTTTTGCCTCTTGTTTTATATTATTTTATACTTTATCTTATCGTGTTCTATACGCTCTATTTGTTATGCGCTTTGAGCTTTTTAAGATAAAGCGCACTTACAAGTGTCTTAATAATAACAATAATACAACAAAGCATATGCTATAACCTCAATAATTCAGTAATTCAAGTCTAAACGTACCTCCTTGGGCTCTCTGGACCCCACCCATGGCATTCTCGACATGCAAAAATCTTCACGCGAGTATGTATCCGGAATAGATTTACTGTAAACGAATTTACGAAAACTTTTAAATGCTGAGGAGAGGTTGACACAACAATGCCTTAGAGCTGAGTGACTAGGGAATGCTAGCCATTCAAAGGATTGGCATTCCTCTGGCCTACATTCCTTCCGTTTGCACGTGTTAAGAAACACACTTGTGCAAATCCACTACACCCCTACTTGTATTAACACCAAACATGATTAAATACAACATTTACTTATTCACACTTTTTAATTACCAAAGTAGGAAAAATGAGCCTCATGAGGTTTTCACTTGATTTAATGTTTTTAATTGATGCTGCAGTCCCTTTGTATCGTACAGTATTAACATGTATCATGGTTTTATGGGTTAAGAATTTCCAAATTTTAAGAGTAGGAGATACTAAGTTTAGATGACAGGACTAATACAAAAACCATTTTCACACTTTACTTCGTTTTCCTAATTTGAAACATTTGTGTATTGTTAATTTTTTACCCACATGGTATTAAGTCAATACGAGCCTCCCAAGTTGGCATAAAATTATCCTTTGTATGTTAAGGTAACCACAAGGACCTTAACTTCCTAGTAGATCGAAAGACATGCCAGTTCAACTGCTGCCAGTGTTATTTACTCTATTAATCATCTGAGCCATCAAAGAAGCATGCATGAAACACTGCTAATAAATTTAAAATTTCCTTAAATCTTAGCTTTTCAGTTTCAGTTGAGGGGAAATAAGAGCATGTCATCTTGCTGGTCTCTCCCTCCCCTCCTCCCTCTCCCGATTGCTTTCCCCCTCCCCACCTGCCTGGATATGAAGCCTACATTATTGAACAGTAAGTCCAGTAATGTTCTAGAGAGGGAGCATTAACACTCAAGCCCTTCTTTGTTCATGGTATGGGGTTGCGGCATAGTTTGATGGCGGTGCATTAGCTCTCCCTCTCTCTACATCTTTCCCTTCCCCCAAAAAAACTGCAACAATTTTTTTTTCATTGATATACCCTTATGTTAGATCCCTTCTTTGCTGTTCCCCTCCAACTTAGCAACGGCCCACTCCTTTGCAGCCTAGACAGGCAGGCATAGGTGTGTCAGTTCTGGTCTGCCAGATTAAGTTTTCACTCTACTACCAGACTCCATACTAAAATGAAGATATGGCCAAATTCAAGATGTACAATACCATCATCATTGCAGCTAGGATTTCCTATGGCCAAATACCCACCTTTCTGAGGCCAAAATCCCTGCATTTTAATGTCTAATTCTTTGTCCAAATTTACATTATTTTGCTGGAAAAATGATGAAGTGAGAGTCTTGTGCCAGCCCCATCAGTGGCGGAGTGTCCATATAGTCAGGGAGGTTGCTCGCCTGTAGGTGCCCTTTTTAGGTTGTTACCATCTCGAGACATAGGGTATCTACCTACATCAAAGTGCCCCAACAGGCCATTCTCTCCCCCTCTGACCGAATTCCATTGCTCCACCACTTAGCCCCATGCCAGCCTACGCTCATTCTGGAAGACAAAGGATTAGTAAAGTCTACCCCTGTAACACTGTTTTTGGTGCCAAAGACATAAACCAGGACTCACCTTGTCCCCATCCAACTAAATTGGTGATGGTCAATAAGGATGATTGTGCAGGTCTGTCACTAATTTGCATCAGGGTATACAACCATCCATAAATCATAGATGATAGAGGTATTTTAACATTTTTGTCTCTACACTTGTATTCTTCTCTAAGGAGACAAAGCCACACAAAATAAGAGCTAAAAAATAATCCCACTCAAGAGAGAGAAGAGAAAAATATTCACAGCAGACTAATTTGTTGACTGATACAAAAAGATGAATCCATTTGTTTTGAGTTTGAAAGCTACTTCCTATCTGCCCTTGTAAAGACTCCCCTATGGCCAATTGTTTCCTCTTGGAGAAACTTTACAGCACCTTTGGGTGTACCATCTCTGACTGTCCTCATAAGGTCACAGCCGGCTGCTCGGGTACAAGACCCAGGGCCTGCACTTGTAGGACTGGATGATTTGAATTGGCAGCCAATTAGTTGCTACCAGAATGTGGGGTGTTTTATGGTTGCTAGTTAATTTGAGACACAAGCTTTAATGAGAGGATGTGTTTAAGTTACTGCTGTCTGTAGGAATGTGACAGTATGACACATGCAAAAAGTAATGGAAAGGGCAAATCACAAATGCAGACTTTTGGAGTTTCATGTGAAATAAGATAACACCCTTTACATTAGTTTCCGTTGACCAGTTAGATAAGTTCCCACAATAATCTTAAAAAAAAGTGAAAAATGCAAAAGAGAGGGAAAAATTCTTGGGGAAGGGCCGTAGGATATTTTGAAACAGATTTTGTAAAGTACAGATTTTTTTAAATAATATTCTTGTACTTGGGTGTCATTTTACTGAGCACTTTTAAAACTTCATATGGACCGATGGCAAATTAAGGTAAGCTTTGTTTTGAAAAGTGATGTACTGTACTGTCTGACAGACAATTTATATTTAATAAGTTGTAGTTGTAATGGGAACACATTGGCAGGATTATGCAAAAATATCAAGATGAGAGATATGTTTTAAAAGGTTTAAATAGGGATGCAGCACATTAGAAAGTGTTGTCAGTGGGTGGGGAGAGGTAGTAGGGCTGGAGAATAGTGATGGGGACATATTAGAGTTAATACATGCCTCTCCATTTTTTTTATGTCCATGGGTGGGAACTTTGCTGTCTAGAAAACAGTCCCTCCCCATCCCTCACCTCCTCAAAAAAAAAAATGTTTTGGAACATTATTTTCACCCTCTATACCAGAAATAAATGATATTTGAGTTATACAATTTTGAAAAGATTTTAAAACTTTTTTGTAAATGCATTTTGTAATCCTGGATTTTGTATGTGCTTTGATGCGCAGGATCTTTGATTTTTTCATATATAATGTGGTCACAGAAAGTGCATGGGAAAGTTCCTTAATTTTATTGAGTTTGTTAAGTGCAAGAGCCCTAAAATTTTATGATGCCACCCTCGGGCCTACAAAGAGCATGTATGAAAAAAGAATTTGGAATCTGTGAAGCCCCTTGCCGAGAAATTTGGTAGTCATTCCACTCCACCCCACCTCATTTTTAAAAGTTATTAGCAGGAAGTTGTGGGTATTTTGGAGGGATATTTTTGCACTTGGGAGGAAAGTTGGCCATTCTTGTACATGATCACTTGTAAAATATTGTGGGAAATTTGACTTACATCCTTGTCCATTTTTTGTAATACTGGTATTAAACCAACTAATTCAGGTTTAGAGGGGTAGGGTTTACATTTGGAGGGAATCTTGTACAAACTTGTGTTAGACTGCAACAAGAATTGTAATTAAAATGACATAATGATTTTTTTTTGGGAGGGGGGGAGGGAGAATTCATTATTAAAATTGGAGGGAGAGGGGAAAGGATCAGAGGGCAGAGAATCCAATCTCCTTTGCTACCTATCTAGCTGTGTAGGGTACTCACTCTTTTCAAAATCCAAGTAATGCTTGTGTTCAGAATTGAATGTCTGACAAATAGTTGAGAGACAGCAGATGTTGATGATTGCAATGCATGATGGGAACTGGGAGTGAAAACAACTGGCACCATGCTACATGTAGTGCATACTAACTTACAGCTAGCGCTACTACTGTATTGTACTCCCAGTTCCCATTCTCCTTTTGAATGTGTGACATAATGCTTTTTTACTACTCACCTGGCCATGTGTCGAATTTGCATTGTGGTGTCTTCCGCCAGTCCTTTTGACTCTCTCATCCAATGTAGTATAAGTGACATTCCAAAAGAGATACAAGGGAGCCCACTCTATAAACCTAGCTGAAATAGTTACCGTTTTGTTTTAGTAGCCTATCAGGGAGTCTCTGCCCTTGAGGTACAAGTACGACTTCTTGATTACAAGTAATTAAATTTTGATGCAAGTTATCCAAGTCCATCTCGTGCCCTATTCACAACCAATTTTTAGCCCAGGTGGGGGGTATCCCAATTACTTAGACTCCACCAGTCATTCCTGTGTGAAAGCCATGGTAACCGTGGGTGATTGTTACCCTATGGGAGTTGTCGTCATACCCGTTTCTTCACTATTCCAAGGTGTGAACAGCCCCAGAGCTACAAGATTTCTCTTCTTCCTAACGTTGTTTTCATTTTTCACCAAAAGTCCTGCCACCTGTGTAGATTGCTTTTGTCTTAAGGGCCTCGACTCCAGCAGGGCCGTCATTTACCTGAAGGCCAACGCAATGTTTTGTACATAAAAGTTTTTTTTCTTTTTTTCCCAAGGAGTCTCTGCTGAGAATCATGATATATGTTATCCTCAATATTGCATGATAGGAGGTTTAATTGGGGTCATGTGTTCGCACCATGTGAAAATCTTGACAAAGGAAGGGGAGCTCCTTATCATTACAGCTAAATTTAATTTAGCAGTTTAATTGGCATTCCTTTGTTTTAATTATTGATGGTGTTTACCGACCGTGGGGCTCAATATTTGTCAATAATATGCTCTCACATCAGGTGAAGGTTAAAAGTAGTGAGGTAATTTGTGACAAAGATAAAGGTCTGATTGGTTATAGTGAGGAACTGAAATTAACATTGTGGCCTTCCTTGAAGGGAAGGTGATGACAGGTCTCCTGTTGTGAACTCACAGGTTTTGTATCAAAAGCATCAAAATTTATCTGTATTAAGTTAATTAGCATCCTTGATCATGTTAGCTGCTACTAGCATTTATAGTAAGTATGATATGGAAAAAATTTCTTTGAAAATGAGTTTCCCTTCAAACTTTTGTGTGCCATTCACTTAACATTGTTTGTGAAGTAACCATAGGAAGGGTTTGGGGATGTTGGGATGAAGAGGGTGTGTGTGAGAGTTGGGCAAGTGACATCCATCATCTTGACAGGTGTTGGAAAGGGGAAAATAGTTTGTGATGCTGAAACCCCCATCCTACATCAAATAAAAAACTTGTATTTGCCAAAAATCATAGAAAGTAAATAAAAAGTAGCACTGTGCTGTTTCATTAACATGAGATTAAAAATTGGGATACCTAGTAGGAATATAATACTTTTTTTTTGAGAAGTCCTAGTAATATTTGTGTGGTACATCTAGCTATGAAGTAAATGTTTGTGATACTGATGTAAGATGAATATGAGGAATTTTGGCAGTTACTGATATTGACTAATGGTTATCGGTTTAGCTGCAACAGTTACATTTACTTTCATAAGGAAGGGGTGGTGGGGGAGGGGAGGTCCTAAGCAGAATGGTCAGCTTGTTCCACTCTCTTCAGCTAAGAGTTAATTGATTCCTTATGATGATTTCCATGCGTGTGAAATTGTCGCCCAGCTTTTATTTGAAGAGTCACCATTTTATATGAAGATTATTTGCATTGGTTAACAAAGTAACAAACTTAAATTTCAGGGACACTTTGATCAAAGCTGAACATTTTCTTACAGGGTTCAACTTTGTTTTTTTGGCCCCTGGGAGTAGTCAGCGGCACGTTTTGATGTGCCCATTATTTGGAACTCAGCAGTGGCATTGTGGCTCATTACGTTTGCAGAATATAATGAATGAAAACTAGGAAATTGCTCTGCCATCCTTTTCAAATAGAAAATTGCTGCTGGTTTTCATTTGAATAGATATTTAAGGGTGGTTGCGCTGAAGTCGCTGAGGCGTAGAAGGACTTATTCAATACCCCACATGTTTACGCGTTGTCATGGGTCACAGTGGTAGACAGATAGCATTTACCGCACGAGTTATAAACCGATGAAAACAACTTTTTGAATAACAGACACGAGCTTCTGGCACGACTGTCGAGGTGACACATTCCACAAAGTTCGTTTCAAGAATCTTCTTTACAATGAGGAGTCTCTTGAACTATTTGATCAAATTGTAATTATCACGGATTGTGCATGCTGGGTTTTGGCAGTTGTTTGTTAAGTAAAGTGTGAAAAGTTGACTAACTAACTGGCAAAGTTGGCAGATGTAAGGGCAGGTGACTTTTCAATAGGAAAAGCAGTGCCTGCCATCTGTTCTGCAAGTGGTCAACAAATCAAACAAATGGATGCCAAGGGGGGATGGGGATGGCCGGGGAAAGGGGAATGTTGAGGAGAGGAGAGGGCATTGTAAGCCATTGTTGTTTTTAATCTTTTCTATTACCCCTTTTGCTAGAATTTGCACTTGAGCAAGACTAAAACTTGCAAAAAACTGTTTAATGATTTAAGCATTATCCCAAGTGATGACCAGAAACTCCTAGTGTTTTTTTTGGGGGGGGGGGGGAGGGAAGTGTACTCCCTTGTCCTCCCCCAGCAATTTCACTGCAACCTATCAGTTTCAACATCCCAGTGGTGTCATTCTTAAAAGATGAGAAGATCACATCACTACTAAACTTTCATTGTCATGTGTATGTCATGTATTCCCTGGGATCTCCCTAAAATGAAACCAGGCATAAGCAGAAACCCCGGGGGATAAGGGGTGTGTAGCCCCAGTCCAATGGTTTGGATATTAATGCTACCATCGACTTGCAGTATTTTATTCAGAAATTTTGTTTCAAAGGCTCTTTATTCCCCCTCCCCTTTTTCAAGTAAATCTCTCCCACTGAAACCAACAAGAATTCTCATTGGGTTACAAGTCCTGGTACCATAATTTAAATTGGCTTGAACCTAAGTTTGGTCTACCCCCACCCCCTTTCCTAGTTAGAGTGTCATGCAGTGTCTGTCTCCACTGCATGTTCCATCCAGCGGCGTTTTCTCAAGAGTGGGGGGGTTTTGATGATCTTTCAAAAATTTACTGTATGAAAAACACAAAGTCAATGGGGGAGTTCTTTGAAAGTGGGGGGGTTGGAACCTCTACAGTCCCCCGTTTCTTCGCCTCTGGTTCTATCCAAATTTGGCTGATCATTGTGAAACATCTGGTTCTGGAAAGAATCTTGTAAACGTTGGTCAGTTGTTACACTTTTTTGTACACCATTAACATTATTTTCAGTTCAGTAAGTATATTCTTTTTGAATAGAGGACAGTGTCGTATCTTTTGTCTGTTACTCCACAGCTTGGTGTCAATCACTTTTATCTTATCGCACTACCAGCATTAAACAAAGGTGCATGTGAACCCCATATGTGCTCTCTCTCAGTCGGAGATAGTAACAGTTAGCCCTTCACATGTCCTCCCCATCAGCCTCCTATCCCCTCCTGGTGGGTTATTAATTGAATATCAACTTTGTGGTTGGCCACTTAACATTGAACTGCTCTGTAGCCTAATGTTCAGTCTATGTAGCTCATTTGCACAAGGTGTACTGCCTAATCAGGCCTAATGTTATGAGCAGCAGGATCACAATTAGATGCGATGGATTCTCAAAATTGAGACTCAAGGTCTTGAGGTGGTGCTCAGAGGATTAAGAGAGACGCTAACTTCTCTTTACTCACCATGCGGTACAAGTCATCCGTGGCAGTCTCTTGGGAAAGCTGATTGGTTCTAAGGCACTTACGATTACAAATGCTGCAATCTGATTTGTTATCGAGGTGTCACAAATTGGAAGATATGCTGGAGGGGTGAGATAAAGGGGAGTGGCTTAGGATTGGTTTGAGGTTCTCTAGGCTATCATCTCAGCATATCACAAAGTTTGGCAACAAAACTTAAAAAATTTTCTGCAGGGTAGAAAGGGAGGAACAACTTATGGTGACTGCGGCGATAATTCTAGGCCTGTTGAAAAAAGGATGGTTGATGGCCATACCCTGTTAGCTTTAGTCAGACTTAAAATAATTTTGTGTCAGAAAAAAGTAATTTGTGATTTTTCGTTGTTGTACATTTGAATTAAACCTGTATTTTTGGAGAAGAGGGGAGCTTTTGGTCACTTGAATAAGAGTTTGTGAGTTTACCACTTTCAGGTATGTACTTTTATCAAATAACCATTTCATAGTAGATTTTCTTTGGAAATGTTTAGTCTAGTGATTTTGAAGATATATAGATAATATAGTTAAATCCCCCTTTCCTCAAAGTTAGGGTGCCATCTTTGGAAAGACGTAAAGAGAGGAATAAAAAATAACTTCAAATACTAAACAGTTTTGTGTGAACGGTTGAGACTGGATGCTCTTGTAGATGAAAGTAAAAGCAACCAGATTCCCTTTGAGAGTTGGAATGTTCAGATAACGAAAGAGTGAATTTTATTACCCTCAGTGTGCTTCAGGTTTTATGACACATTGTAGGCGAGAAGATTGCTTATATCGAGTGTTAATTGTTGAAGATATCTTCAAAGGCATCCAAAATACCATCCTTATTCCTTACACTTCTGATTAATTTTGATAAGAAAATCCACTCTCTAGTACTCTTAAAAGTGAAAGACAACTGCTTCTGGGTAATTTAAGGTAAGTGCCTGTTGTGTTTAAAATGCAAGCATCGGGTAAGGAAACTACATTTTACATGTTTTCCCTTTGTTCCAGGTTCTTGTCAGTCTCGAGATACGAGCAACTCGTCATTTTGTTCTCCGTCATTTCTTTCTGAAGTCATTTTTGCAACAATTTGTATGAGTAGATAGCACCATAAAACAGTTGTTTCTGTTTGCGAAATGTTTCTGTTGTGAGGGCTTTGACCATTTACGAGAGGGTTGATTGTCATCAGTACTCAGCGATTTTCAGTCCATTTCCCAATAACATTGCATTTTATTGATTGTGCCCAGTCAGTAAAGGTGGCTGTATAATGTCGCATAGACTATTCATTCTGACATGAAACTTAAAACGACAATTCATGCAGTCACACCAATTTGAGTTACCCATCTACCCCTGCCCCATCGTATGTCCCGTCCCTCCCCACACGATACCCACCCTTTTTTCTAATTCATTATATGATTCATGAAAATCACAAGAAAATGTTTTTGGTCCTGCATTCTTACGTTGATGGCTAATCGTTGTAGCAGTTAAAAATGTACCTCTATCTTTACATAATATTGGTGCAGCAGCAATGCCATGTCTGCTGATGTGCTTGTTGATGGCTGGTTATCTCCTGACTATGTATGCAAACTTGTCTTTTGAAACATGAAGATTAAAAGTTGTAAGGAAAATCAGAGATTTCAAAAATAAGTTTCATGTTTTAAAATATAACTGGGAGATTGTTAATGCCAATTCAAGAAGGATGTTGACAGTGATTTTTTTTTTTTAAGCACAGATGTAAGAAGGGCATATTACACAAAGGGAACAAACCATGCACTTTCTCGATTTCTTTAGGTACAGACACGAACAGATACAAAGTGGTTTGTGTTTTTGGAGGGCTTATTATTTAAAACAGAGGGGAGAAGAGAAAGTTAGTCAATAGAATGGACTACAGGCCCTTGAAGATTGCTATAGCTACTCATCAGATTTAAAACCGAAACGTGTTTCATGCACTGCAGACAGATAGGAAACACTGGTTGATAAATAATCGTTGGGTGTATGATACATTTTAGTCATTAAATGAAGAGTGATAAACTTTTAGACTTTACTAAACCCTCACCATAGATCATTTAGAGTCAAGATGTGGCAGTTTCTAGTTTAAGTGATCTAGAATTATGCCAAAGTTTTGAGAGCATTCAGTAGTGGGTAGGTTGTAGGTACTTGTAAATTGAAGTTGTCATATTTGAGGGGTTTATAAATGCTTCAGTTTTCATCATGGCCTTTTTTTTAAAGCCATTAAAATAAAGTAATGTTTCTTTTTTAACTTGTCCTCTCGAAGAAGGTCGGGAAAACATTCTTAAAAATCTACAATGGAGGCACTGCAGTATTGGAATCACTGTAAATTTATTTAAAGCAAAGTAAGTTTAATCCAAACTTTTCGGAATGTGATTTTGAATGGATTGTAAGTAGAAAGGTCTTCACAGCAGGATTTCATAGAAATACAAGTGTAAGGGTTTTGGGTCAAGGATGTAATAGTAATATGGAGCTATAAGCTCTGTCATGGCCGTAAAACTACCCTAGACAATTGTCCCTCTCCCCTGCCACTGACAATTCCCATCCGGACAAATCCATACTTTATGGTTACGAAAATTATCAGGGTAAGAATGGTTCCAGTGAGAATTGTCCAGGGGTCGGGGGCGGGGAGAGCTGTCTGGGAATCATAAGAGGAAGCCCTTTTATTTCAGAAATCTTGCATGGGTAACCTTACCAGGGCACAAAATGGTACTACCACAGTCACATGAATACTGTAACTCTGTATTTTCTTTTGAAATGTGCCAGATTTTGTTGGAGGGAGACAAGCCATTATGCTCCCATTTAGAAAATTGGCTGTCAAGGACTGTAATGACAAATTCTGGTCAACGTTACAGTTGAATTGGTGGTTGGACCACTCCTTCCCTCCCCTTTGAGAATTTGTTCTGTAATTCCTGGCCATGGGCACCTGTAGTCTTTCCAATTCATTTCTTGAGATTAAATTGTGGAATTTCCTTATATTTACATAAAATGTCCACATTTTTTAATGAATTGCCTACGATTCTTGTAAAATGTCCACATTTCTCTGTAAAAGGGAACTTTTGAGGGCAGTTAACGTATCAGTTAAAATTGTGCCCTTGTGAACTCTGTTGAAAACAATCTAGAGTTCACAATATGTCAATCATATGATTGATGGGCATAAGTAGCCACCCCATAATGTAAGTTTTGAAACATCAGCCTTCGTTCAAATCTCCTCTTATTTGCCTAATATGTTTCTTTCATAGTGATTTTCTGAATGTAAGTATTGTATGTTAAAGGTAAACCAAATAGTTTGTTAAATTCTGAATGATTCTAACAATTCAATTGTAACAGCAGTGTCACTTGATTGAAACTAACCATACATGAATAAGGATGCCGGGCTTTACTAGTTCAGATTTTGGCCAAATATTGACTTTTTAAAGTGCCCAAATTCCTCTGTTCTTTTTAAAATTTCCAAATGTTTAGTATGTCCATAGGCTATTTCTGTGAAAAGAGAACATTTTAGGACAACCTATCAATTACAGAGATGTCCTTGTGAACTCTCTTGCAAAGAAATTAGAGTTTACAACATATCAGTCAAATGATTAAATTTCGTATCTTTTCCTCAAATCAGAGAAGACATAACTTACCCCAAATTTGACAGGAAACAAGTTTACAAAGTTGCAAGAAATGAGCTTTTAAAAGGCCCGTTGGGGATAGTCTTTGGCCAAGAAAAAGGTCCCAGGGAGGGGATTTTAAGTAAGATTATCTGACAGTTAGCAACAGGAATTGTCAAACATGTTCCTCATCACCTTGACATTGTGGAAGACA